>JASUUI010000027.1:0-53853 GCA_030444775.1 Atalantia buxifolia | reverse complement strand
TGTCGCAGCCGGATCATGAGTTACGCCCCTCAAGCCTCACGGTCCGCCGGTCCAAACGGAACCGCAATCGCGGCCCGGATCATGAGTTCGGCCCCCTCATTGCCCGCCATAAAACTTGCCCATTTTTCGGTAGTAAAACCGTCCAGCCGTGTGTGCTATAGCCCACCGGGTCCCCCGGGGCCGCCCGCCCCCGACCGACTGCCTCCCCAGGGGACCCCCAGGGCCCCCGTGCGACCAACCGCCCAGGGGCAAAAGCAAATGGGAAAATCGGGCGTTCGGCCATAAACTTGCCCATTTTTCGGCCGTAAAACCGCTCCCAACCCCCATCGCGTTGCCCCCAGCCTCACGGTCCGCCCGGTCAAAGCGGAACAATCGCAGCCCGGATCATGAGTTCGGCCCCCTCATTGCCCGGCCATAAAACTTGCCCATTTTTGCTATAAAACCGGGCCCCGCCCGTGTGCTATAGCCCCCGGTCCCCAGGCGACCCCGCCACCCCGGCCAGGCCGCCACCTCCCAGGGGCCCCCCCCGACCACCAAGCCGCCCCAGGGGAAAATGGGAAAATCGGGCGTTCGGCCATAAACTTGCCCATTTTTGGCCGTAAAACCGCTGGCTCCCAACCCCCATCGCGTTGCCCCCTCCTCACGGTCCAAAGCGGAACCATCAATCGCAGCCGGATCATGAGTTCGGCCCCCTCTTTGCCGGCCATAAAACTTGCCCATTTTTTCGCCGTAAAACCGTCCGCCCGGCCGTGTGCTATAGCCACCGGGCCCCCGTGGGCCGCGCCCGCCCGCCCGACCCAGGCCAACCGCCCCCCCGCCGGGACCGACGCCCCCAGGGGACCCCAGCCCACCCGACCCGCCCCAGGGGCAGTAGCAGGAAAATCGGGCGTTCGGCCATAAACTTGCCCATTTTGGTAGTAAAACCGCCGGCTCCCAACCCCCATCGCGTTGCCCCCGCCTCACGGTCCGCCGGTCCAAACGGAACCGCAATAGCAGCCGGATCATGAGTTCGGCCCCCTCATTGCCGACCATAAAACTTGCCCATTTTTAGTAGTAAAACCGTCCATCCGGCCCAGTGTGCTATAGCCCACCGGGCCCCCAGGGCCGCGCCCCCCCCATTTTTACCCAGGCCTCCCCGCCGGGACCAGCGCCCCCAGGGCCCCCGCCAGACCAGGCCGCCGCCCCCCCGAGGGCCAAAATGGGAAAATCGGGCGTTCGGCCATAAACTTGCCCATTTTTAGGCCGTAAAACCAGCCGGCTCCCAACCCCCCATCGCGTTGCCCCCGCCTCACGGTCCGGGTCCAAGCGGAACCTGTCGCAGCCCGGATCATGAGTTCACGGCCCCCTCATTGCCGGCCATAAAACTTGCCCATTTTTCGTAGTAAAACCCACCCGTAGTGTGCTATAGCCCACCGGGTCCCCAGCGCCCCGCGCCCGCCCCGACCCGGCCTCCCAGCCCAGGACCCGGCGCCCAGGGGGACCCCGCCCGACCACCCCAGAGCCGCCCCAGAGGGGAAAATAGGGAAAATCGGGCGTTCGGCCATAAACTTGCCCATTTTTGGCCGTAAAACCGCGGCTCCCAACCCCCCATCGCGTTGCCCCCGCCTCACGGTCATGCCTGTCCAAGCGGAACCCAATCGCTGCCCCGGATCATGAGTTACGGCCCCCTCATTGCCCGGCCATAAAACTTGCCCATTTTTGGTAGTAAAACCATCCCGTGACCGTGTGCTATAGCCCACCATAGCCCCAGCCCGTGGGCCCCTCCCGACCCGGCCCCCTCCCCCCGGGGGACCGAAGCGCCCCAGGGACCCCCACCGCCCAGGGGGCTTAGAAGGCGGGAAAATCGGGCGTTCGGCCATAAACTTGCCCATTTTTCGCCGTAAAACCGCCGGCTCCCAACCCCCATCGCGTTGCCCCAGCCTCACGGTCCCGCCGGTCCCAAGCGGAACCGCAATCGCAGCCGGATCATGAGTTCGGCCCCCTCATTGCCCGGCCATAAAACTTGCCCATTTTTAGGTAGTAAAACCGTCCGCCCGTGTGTGCTATAGCCCACCCGGGCCCCCAGCCGGGGCCCCCCGCCCGACCTTGCCTCCTCCCCGCCGGGACCAGCGCCCAGGGACCCCAGCGACCACCGACCGCCCCAGGGGCCTAGCCGGGAAAATCGGGCGTTCGGCCATAAACTTGCCCATTTTTCGGCCGTAAAACCACCGGCTCCCAACCCCCATCGCGTTGCCCCCAGCCTCACGGTCCCCGGTCAAAGGAACCGCAATCGCAGCCGGATCATGAGTTCGGCCCCCTCATTGCCGACCATAAAACTTGCCCATTTTTAGTAAAAGCCGTCCGCCCGTGTGCTATAGCCCACCCGGGCCCCGCCCTTTGCCGCCCCCCGCCGACCCCTACCGGCCTCCCCGCCGGGGACCGCGCCCCCGGGCCCCATGCCGACCACCGACCGCCCCGGGGCCAAAACGGGAAAATCGGGCGTTCGGCCATAAACTTGCCCATTTTTCGGCCGTAAAACCACTCCCAACCCCCATCGCGTTGCCCCGCCTCACGGTCCGTGGTCCAAAGCGGAACCGCAATCGCAGCCGGATCATGAGTTCGGCCCCCTCATTGCCGACCATAAAACTTGCCCATTTTTAGTAGTAAAACCGTCCGCATTGGCCTAGTGTGCTATAGCCCACCGGGCCCCAGCCGGGCGCGCCCCAATCGGCCCGGCCAGCCCCCCCAGGGGACCGCGCCCCGGGCCCCAGCGGCCACCCAGCCGCCCCCAGGGGGCAAAATGGAAAATCGGGCGTTCGGCCATAAACTTGCCCATTTTTCGGTAGTAAAACCGCCGGCTCCCAACCCCCATCGCGTTGCCCCGCCTCCCGGTCCCGCCGGTCCAGCGGAACCGCATGATCGCGACCGGATCATGATTCGGCCCCCTCATTTGCCCGGCCATAAAACTTGCCCATTTTGACCGTAAAACCGTCCAGCCCGTGTGCTATAGCCCACCGGGCCCCAGCCGTGCCTCAGCCGGCCTCCCAGTTCCCCCCGAGGGCCCCGCCCATCCACCGCCCCCCCCAGGGGCGCCAAAAGCGGAAAATCGGGCGTTCGGCCATAAACTTGCCCATTTTCGGTAGTAAAACCGCCAGGCTCCCAACCCCCATCGCGTTGCCCCAGCCTCAAGGTCACTTGGTCCAAGCGACCGCAATCGCAGCCCCGGATCATGATTCTGCCCCCTCATTGCCCCATAAAACTTGCCCATTTTTGGGGCGGTCAGGCCGTGTGCTATAGCCCACCCGGCCCCCCCGTACTGCGCCGCCGACCCGTTAGGCCTCCCAGCCCCACCAGCGCCCCAGGGGCCCCAGCCCATGGCCCCAGAGGGGGCGGCAGCTGGAAAATCGGGCGTTCGGCCATAAACTTGCCCATTTTTCGTAGTAAAACCGCAACTCCCAACCCCCATCGCGTTGCCCCAGCCTCACGGTCCCGTGGTCCCAGCGGAACCAATCGCAGCCCGGATCATGATTCGGCCCCCTCATTGCCCGGCCAAAACTTGCCCATTTTTAAGTAGTAAAACCGTCCCGGCCGTGTGCTATAGCCCCCAGGCCCCAGCCGTGTTCCACGCCCCCGACCGGGCTTCCAGCCGTGGAGCCCAGCGCCCCCACCCCGCCGCCATGAGCCGCCCCAGGGGGGAAGCGGGAAAATCGGGCGTTCGGCCATAAACTTGCCCATTTTCGGTAGTAAAACCTGCCGACTCCCAACCCCCATCGCGTTGCCCCCGCCTCACGGTCCGCCCGGTCCAAAGCGGACCCTTGAATCGCAGCCCGGATCATGAGTTCGGCCCCCTCATTGCCGGCCATAAAACTTGCCCATTTTTAGGTAGTAAAACCGTCCCAGACCGTGTGCTATAGCCCACCCCTTTAGGGCCCCAGCCGAGCCAGCCCTCCCCCAAAGGGAAAATCCTCCCCAGAGACCGCCCAAAGGGACCCCCCAGCCAACCCCAGCCCCAGGGGCAGCCAAATGGAAAATCGGGCGTTCGGCCATAAACTTGCCCATTTTCGGTAGTAAAACCGCCGGCTCCCAACCCCCATCGCGTTGCCCACCTCACCTCATTGGTCCCGCCCAAATGGGAACCATGATCGCAGCCGGATCATGAGTTCGGCCCCCTCATTGCCGGCCATAAAACTTGCCCATTTTCGGTAGTAAAACCGTCCCAGGCCGTGTGCTATAGCCCAAAACCAATCCCGCCGTCATGGTTACGCCCCGCCCGACCCCGAGGCCGACCGCCCCCGCCAGGGCCGCGCCTCCCGAGGGACCCCTCCGGACCAGGCCGCCCCCCAGGGGCGAAAAGCGGAAAATCGGGCGTTCGGCCATAAACTTGCCCATTTTTTAGTAAAACCTTAGGCTCCCAACCCCCATCGCGTTGCCCAGCCTCACGGTCCGCCGGTCAAAGCGGAACCGCAATCGCAGCCGGATCATGAGTTCTGACCCCCTCATTGCCGGCCATAAAACTTGCCCATTTTTAGGTAGTAAAACCGTCCGCCCGTGTGTGCTATAGCCCACCCGGGCCCCAGGGGAACCTCCCGCCGACCAGCGACCGGCCTCCCCGCCGGGACCTCAGCGCCCCAGGGGCCCCCGCCCCCAGGCCGCCCAGGAGGCCGGCAATGGGAAAATCGGGCGTTCGGCCATAAACTTGCCCATTTTTGGCCGTAAAACCGTTAGGCTCCCAACCCCCATCGCGTTGCCCCCAGCCTCACGGTCCGCCGGTCAAACGGAACCGCAATCGCAGCCGGATCATGATTCTTGCCCCCTCGTTGCCGACCATAAAACTTGCCCATTTTTGGTAGTAAAACCGTCCGCGGTCCCCTGCCGTGTGCTATAGCCCACCGGGCCCCCGCCCGTGGTGCCACCCCCCAACCAGACCGCCCTCCCGTTTACCGGTCTCCAGCGCCCCAGGGACCCCCCGGGCCGCCACCGACCGCCCCAGGGCCGAAAATGGGAAAATCGGGCGTTCGGCCATAAACTTGCCCATTTTTCGGCCGCAAAACCGCTGCTCCCAACCCCCCCATCGCGTTGCCCCCACCTCACGGTCCCGCGGGTCCAAAGCGGAACCGCAATCGCAGCCGGATCATGATTCTGGCCCCCTCATTGCCGGCCATAAAACTTGCCCATTTTTGGTAGTAAAACAAATCCATGCCCACCGTGTGCTATAGCCCACCCCGCCGGAACCCCACGACCCCGACCGGCCTCCTCCCCATAGGGGACCGCCCAGGGGCCCCCGCCGACCACCTGAGCCGCCCCGGCCGCCCAAAAGGGAAAATCGGGCGTTCGGCCATAAACTTGCCCATTTTTAGGTAGTAAAACCAAACTCCCAACCCCCATCGCGTTGCCCCGCCTCACGGTCACGTCGGTCCAAAGCGGAACCGCAATCGCAGCCGGATCATGAGTTACGGCCCCCTCATTGCCGGCCATAAAACTTGCCCATTTTTAGTAGTAAAACCGTCCGCCCGGCCGTGTGCTATAGCCCACCGGGTCCCGCCGAAAACCGCCCCGCCCGCCCCGACCGGCCCCCAGGGGACCAGCGCCCCAGGGACCCAGCCCCACCACCGACCGCCCAGGGGATCAAAAGGAAAATCGGGCGTTCGGCCATAAACTTGCCCATTTTTTAGTAAAACCCGGCTCCCAACCCCCCATCGCGTTGCCCCCGCCTCACGGTCCGCCGGTCCAAGCGGAACCGCAATCGCAGCCCGGATCATGAGTTCGGCCCCCTCATTGCCGGCCATAAAACTTGCCCATTTTTTATAGTAGTAAACCCGTCCGCCGGCCGTGTGCTATAGCCCACCAGGGTACCCGCCGGGGGCCGCACCCGCCCGGCTCTGACCGGCCTACCCCGCCGGGGACCGGGCCCCTCGGGAGCCCCCAGCGACCACCGACCGCCCCAGGGGCAGCGGAAAATCGGGCGTTCGGCCATAAACTTGCCCATTTTTCGGTAGTAAAACCGCCCGCTCCCAACCCCCATCGCGTTGCCCCCCCTCACGGTCCGCCGGTCCCGGCGGAACCAATCGCAGCCGGATCATGAGTTCGGCCCCCTCATTGCCCGCCATAAAACTTGCCCATTTTTCGGTAGTAAAACCGTCCGCCCGGCCGTGTGCTATAGCCACCGGGCCCCAGCCGTGTTGCCACCCCGACCCCGCCCAGCCGCGGGGACAGCCCACAGGGCCCCACGCCCGACCGACCGCCCCAGGGCCAGCAGGAAAATCGGGCGTTCGGCCATAAACTTGCCCATTTTTAGGTAGTAAAACCATGACTCCCAACCCCCATCGCGTTGCCCCCAGCCTCACGGTCACCGGTCCAAACGGAACATAATCGCAGCCCGGATCATGAGTTCGGCCCCCTCATTGCCCGGCCATAAAACTTGCCCATTTTAGTGTAAAACCGTCAGGCCGTGTGCTATAGCCCACCGGGCCCCCGCCCGCCCGCCCGGCCGAGCCTCCCATGGGACCGCGCCCCAGGGACCCCAGCGCCACCGACCGCCCCCAGGGGCAAAGCGGGAAAATCGGGCGTTCGGCCATAAACTTGCCCATTTTTCGCCGTAAAACCGGCTCCCAACCCCCATCGCGTTGCCCCCGCCTCACGGTCCCGCCGGTCCAAGCGGAACCAATCGCAGCCCCGGATCATGAGTTCGGCCCCCTCTTTGCCCGGCCATAAAACTTGCCCATTTTTCGAGCCGTAAAACCGTCCATGGCCGTGTGCTATAGCCCACCCCCGGGCCCAGTGACCCGCCGGCAAACCGCCCAGCCCCAGGATCGCGAATCCCCATGGACCGGCCGTGTATAACCCACCCCGCCCCGCCACCGAGCGCCGCCCCAGGGCGGCCCCGAGGAAAATCGGGCGTTCGGCCATAAACTTGCCCATTTTTGGCCGTAAAACCGGCTCCCAACCCCATCGCGTTGCCCCAGCCTCATGGTCCCGCCCGGTCCAAGCGGAACCGCAATCGCAGCCGGATCATGAGTTACGGCCCCCTCTTTGCCCGGCCCATTTCGGACCGTGCTACCTGCCCAGCTATAGCCCACCGGGCCCAGCTCCGGCCGCCTCCAGGAACCGACCCATGAGCCGAGGACCCCCGCCACCGACCAACCGCCCCAGTGGCCCGAGAGGGAAAATCGGGCGTTCGGCCATAAACTTGCCCATTTTTCCTAAAACCAGGCTCCCAACCCCCCATCGCGTTGCCCAGCCTCACTGTCCTACCGGTCCAAACGGAACCGCTGATCGCAGCCCCAGGATCATGAGTTCGGCCCCCTCTTTAAAAACGGCCCGGCCTCCCCAGTGTGCTATAGGGACCCTGGCGCCCAGGCCCCCCATACCGAGCCACCGACCCCGCCCCCGAGGGGAAACTGGAAAATCGGGCGTTCGGCCATAAACTTGCCCATTTTTGGTAGTAAAACCCATAAGCTCCCAACCCCCATCGCGTTGCCCCCGCCTCGTGGTCCACGCGGATGGTCCCAAACGGAACCATGATCGCCCCCCTCCCGGATCATGAGTTACGGCCCCCTCCCTCCCCACCGGCCATAAAACTTGCCCATTTTTGGTAAAACCGTCCCCGAAAATCGTGTGTGCTATAGCCCACCCGGGCCGCGTGTGCCCAGCGCCCGCCCGGTCGAGGGCCTCCCCCTGCGGGAGGCGCGCCCCAGGGACCCCCCGCCACCGACCGCCCCGAGGGGGCAGGGAAAATCGGGCGTTCGGCCATAAACTGCCCATTTTTTCGGCCCGTAAAACCGCCGGCTCCCAACCCCCATCGCGTTGCCCCCCCGCCTCACGGTCCGCGCGGTCCAAGCGGAACGCAATCGCAGCCCCGGATCATGAGTTCGGCCCCCTCATTGCCCGACCATAAAACTTGCCCATTTTTCAAAAAATCTATAGCCGCCCCGCGTGTGCTATAGCCCCGCCCAGCAGGCCGACCCCCCCCGGGCCTCCAGACCCCCCCAGGACCCCCCAGCCACCGACCGCCCCGAGGGGCGGAAATGCGGGAAAATCGGGCGTTCGGCCATAAACTTGCCCATTTTTGGCGGTAAAACCCCGCCGGCTCCCAACCCCCCATCGCGTTGCCCCGCCTCACGGTCCGCCGGTCCAAAGCGGAACCGCAATCGCAGCCGGATCATGATTCGGCCCCCTCATTGCCCGGCCATAAAACTTGCCCATTTTTGGTAGTAAAACCGTCCGCGGCCCGTGTGCTATAGCCCCACCGGGTCCCCGGGGGCGAGGTCGGGGCGCCCGCCGACCTTGACCCCAACCCACCAAGCGTTGCCCCCGCCCCCGTGGGGACCAGCGCCCCGAGGGACCCGCCGCCCGACCGCCCCCCAGGGCCGGAAAGCGGGAAAATCGGGCGTTCGGCCATAAACTTGCCCATTTTCGGCCGTAAAACCGCCAGCTCCCAACCCCCATCGCGTTGCCCCAGCCTCACGGTCCCGCCCGGTCAAAGCGGAACCGCAATCGCGACCCCGATCATGAGTTCGGCCCCCTCTTTGCCCGGCCCATTTTTCTCGTAGTAAAAATAAGCGAATCCCGCCGTGTGCTATAGCCCACCCGGGCCCCGCCGGGGGCCGCGCCCGCCCCGGCCCCCCCGCCGGGACCCCAGGGGACCCCGCCGGCCACCGCCGCCCCGAGGGGCCGAAACTGGAAAATCGGGCGTTCGGCCATAAACTTGCCCATTTTCGGCCAGTAAAACCATGGCTCCCAACCCCCATCGCGTTGCCCCCGCCTCACGGTCCCTGGTCAAACGGAACCGCAATCGCGTCGCGGATCATGGATTCATGCCCCCTCATTCGGCCATAAAACTTGCCCATTTTTAGTAAAAACCGTCCGGCCGTGTGCTATAGCCCACCGGGCCCCGCCGGGGCCAGCCCCCCCGCCGACCCGTCCCCTCCCCAGCGGGGACCGCCCCGAGGGCCCCCGCCCCCACCAAATCGCCGCCCCAGGAGGCCGAAAACGGTAAAATCGGGCGTTCGGCCATAAACTTGCCCATTTTTCGGCAGTAAAACCGCCCACTCCCAATCCCCCCCATCGCGTTGCCCCCCGCCTCACGGTCACCCCACCAAGCGGAACCGCAATCGCAGCCCTGGATCATGAGTTACGGCCCCCTCATTGCCCGGCCATAAAACTTGCCCATTTTTGCTATAAAACCGCCCAACCCGTGTGCTATAGCCCCACCCGGGCCCCAGCGCGCCCGCCCCCGACCGGCCTCCCCCGCGGGGGCCAGCGCCCAGGGACCCCGCCCGACCACCCGACCGCCCCAGGGTGGAAAATGGGAAAATCGGGCGTTCGGCCATAAACTTGCCCATTTTTGAGTAGTAAAACCGTCGGCTCCCAACCCCCCATCGCGTTGCCCCCAGCCTCACGGTCACGCCCCGGTCCAAGCGGAACCGCAATCGCGGCCGGATCATGAGTTCGGCCCCCTCATTCCCGGCCATAAAACTTGCCCATTTTTGGCGTGCGTAAAACCGTCCCCGGCCGTGTGCTATAGCCCACCGGGTCCCAGCCCGTCCCCCCGGCCCGCCGACCCCCGCGGGCCCCCCCGGCCACCCGACCGCCCCCCAGGTAGAAAGCGGGAAAATCGGGCGTTCGGCCATAAACTTGCCCATTTTTGGCCGTAAAACCGCCGGCTCCAAACCTTCCCATCGGGTTGCCCCCGCCTCACGGTTCCGCCGGTCCAAGCGGAACCAATGTCGCAGCCCCGATCATGAGTTCGGCCCCCTCATTGCCCGGCCATAAAACTTGCCCATTTTTAGTAGTAAAACCGTCCGTGTGCTATAGCCCACCGGGCCCCGTCCGTGCCCGCCGGCCCGACCGCCTCCCCCGCCCCAGGCCAGCGCCACCAGGGCCCCAGCCGGCCACCCAGACCGCCCCAGGGGCCAAAGGAAAATCGGGCGTTCGGCCATAAACTTGCCCATTTTTCGGCCGTAAAACCGCCGGCTCCCAACCCCCCAATCGCGTTGCCCCCCGCCTCACGGTCCCGCCGGTCCCAACGGAACATGATCGCAGCCGGATCATGAGTTCGGCCCCCTCTTTGGGGCCGGTCCGGTTTCGTGTGCTATAGCCCACCGGGTCCCAGCCCACCCGTCCCCGCGCCCGCCCGACCCCGACCGCCCCCCACCGCCGACCGTGCCCACCGGGACCCCCAGGCCACCGGCCGCCCCCCGAGGGGCCGGAAGCGGGAAAATCGGGCGTTCGGCCATAAACTTGCCCATTTTTCGGCCGTAAAACCGCGGCTCCCAACCCCCCATCGCGTTGCCCCCGCCTCACGGTCCCGCCGTAGGTCCAAAGCGGAACCGCAATCGCCCCGGATCATGAGTTCTGCCCCCTCATTGGGGTCGGCCATAAAACTTGCCCATTTTGCTATAGCCCACCGGGTCCCAGCCGGCCGTGTGCTGCCCGCCCACCCGGGTCCCCGCCGGGGGCCGCGCCCGCCCGTTCCCCCCCCCCGGGACCGCAAGCGCCCGGGGCCCCCGCCCGGCCACCGACCGCCCCGGGGCAGCGGGAAAATCTGGCGTTCGGCCATAAACTTGCCCATTTTTCGGCCGAAAAACCGCCATGGCTCCCAACCCCCATCGCGTTGCCCCGCCTCACGGTCCCGCCCGGTCCCAAGCGGAACCGCAATCGCGATCCGGATCATGAGTTCGGCCCCCTCTTTGGGGCGGTCCATTTTTGGACCGTGTGCTATAGCCCACCGGGCCCCGTCGGGGGCGCCCCGAGACCCGACCGGCCCCCCGCCGGGACGCCCCCCGAGGGCCCCCAGCCGGCCACCGACCGCCCCCCGAGGGGCCGAAAACGGGAAAATCGGGCGTTCGGCCATAAACTTGCCCATTTTTCGGCCGTAAAACCGCCGGCTCCCAACACCCCCATAGCGTTGCCCCCAGCCTCACGGTCCCGCCGGTCCAAACGGAACCGCAATCGCAGCCCCGGATCATGAGTTACGGCCCCCTCAATTCCCGGCCATAAAACTTGCCCATTTTTTGCCGTAAAACAAACGTCCGGACCGTGTGCCATAGCCCACCCAGACCCCAGCCAGGGGCCGCGCCCGCCTAGCCCCGACCGCCCGCCCCCGCCGGGGATCGACGCCCACCGAGGGCCCCCCTCCGGCCACCGTACGGCCCCAGAGGGGCCGAAAACGGGAAAATCGGGCGTTCGGCCATAAACTTGCCCATTTTTCGGCCGTAAAACCGCCGGCTCCCAACCCCCATCGCGTTGCCCCAGCCTCACGGTCCCGCGGTCAAGCGGAAGCGTGTCGCAGCCCCGAATCATGAGTTACGGCCCCCTGTTTGCCCGGCCATAAAACTTGCCCATTTTTCAGCCGTAAAACCATCCGCGGCCGTGTGTGCTATAGCCCACCCAAGCCCCGCCCGGCCGCCCGCCCGCTCCCAGGCCAAGCCTCTCCCCGGGGATTAACGCCACCCGAGGGCCCCCCGCCGGCCACCGACCGCCCCAGGGGCCAGCAGGAAAATCGGGCGTTCGGCCATAAACTTGCCCATTTTTAGTAAGTAAAACTGCCGGCTCCCAACCCCCATCGCGTTGCCCCGCGCCTCACGGTCACCCCGGTCACATAATCGCAGCCGAATCATGATTACGGCTTAAGCTAGGCAAACAACACAATTAGCACAACAATTTAATCTATTGCCTTAATCAAACCAAAAACAATAAATTCAATCAAGCACAATATTAAAAGAGATTAAGGAAAGAAAGCAAACTCAAAGATTTTTCGTGGTTCGGCTATCGCCTCGTCCACGCCTCAAGCAAACCAAGCTTGAGGATTCCACTAAGCAAGCCTCCAAGGCTACAATTGCTTACAATTGACTTCCAAGGTGTCAATAAACCTTTACAATATGAGATTATCCACAATCTCTTAACCCAAGTGTTTCCCAACACTTACAATCACTCACAATTTTAAGATTACAAATTGTTTCACTCTCACACAATTTTAAGATTACAAATCAATGCCCAATGTGTGAATAAATGAAGAATAAAGGTGTTTCAAGCTCTTTGAAGATTGTATTCTCAGTGTATGCTCAATGATGAAGGAGTGATCAACCTTTGTTCGGATTTGAATGAGCTTATTTATACTTGGAGTGAAAACTAGCCGTTCTTGGTATGCTGCTTTCAGCGGTTCGCGTTAATAGTTAACGATTAACGTTTATTCTCAAAAGTTACGTTAGAGCTAGTTTTTCAAATAAGCGGTTTCTGTTAAGGCTTACCCCTTAACCGTTAATTTCGAGAGACACTGCAAAGGCAATTTGGTTATCGGTTTCATTAAGCGGTTAAAGCGTATCATGGAATAACGATACGCAAATTATCGGTTAACGTTTTATATAAGCGGTTCACGTTTAATTCGATAACACAAAAAACGCGTTAGCCTTATCCGTTTCTACTAACGGTTGAAGATTAGCAAGAATGAACTTAAAAATTATCGGTTAGCGTTTTATATAAGCGTTCGCCGTTTTTCGATATGTTAGCCTTATCGTTTCGCTAACGGTTAAAGATTAGCAAGGTGAACTTACGGAAATTATCGGTTAGCCGTTTTATATAAGCGGTTCGCGTTTAATTCGATAACTTGCAAAAGCGTGTTAGCCTTATCCGTTTCAGCTAACGGTTAAAGATTAGCAAGGATTGAACTTAAAAATTATCGGTTAGCCGTTTTAAATAAGCGGTTCAAGCCTTAAGTTGTTTACTCTCTGGATTTAATCGGTTTGCCGTTTTCAACATAAGCGATAAACCGTTTATTTCGAGAACCACTTTATAGCCAGAAATGCGGGAAAATATTTTTCAATTGAATTTTAACGAAAACCATCTTTCATGAACATGTTAAGGAGACATTTTAAGACTTTCTTTTACTAAAGAAAGACTCCAACAATTTAATTATAAAGCATTTAAAGTTTGTTATCATCAAAATCAATATTATGAACATATACAAGTTAACAATCTCCCTTTTTGATGATGACAAACTTCATTCCATATTTTGCTCCCCCTTAATATATGCTCCCCCAAATATATGCTCCCACAAATGTATAACTTATCTCAAAACAAGTCCAATGAATATTATTAGCTCAAAGAACCATTTGAAAAACAATCTCCCCTTTTTGTAAAAAAAATCAAGTTATACAAGAGTCTCTCCCCCTTCATCATCAAAAAGAAAAGATAGAAACGAGCAACAGAAAGCATAAAAAAAATTTTGGCATAGGCCCCCCCGTACAATGAAGCAAAACCTCAAAACAAAAAACACAGCACTTCCAAAACATTAACCAAAACTCCATGTACCAACAACTCCATCTTTCAACATATAAGTATCCAATCATGAAGAAAAAAAAAAATCAATCAATCCATCATCAACAGCATAGAAATGTAATAGAGAATATCAAAACACAGTATGAAGAGTAAAATACAAATGAACATAACATAAAATGTATGTGCGAATATGGCGGAAACTAAGAAGGTGGCGGAGAGGAGGAAGCTTTGCCCGTCATAGCCAAAATAGCCAAGAATGCGGCGCTGTGCAGCAATGATCTCATAGTGCTGATCGATAGTCTGCTCCTGAAAAGTCTGGCGAGAGCGGAGGCTGCTGCTGAGTCGCGAAAGGGCGTCAATCTGTCAGGATCAGTCTTTGCCTCTCAGAATTCCTGCGAACATCATCAGCCAACTGCTGTAGAGTTTCCAAAACGGGAGGCTGAACAGAAGCTGAAGGATGCTCGGGAATAGAAGATGGTGCAGGCGCGGAAGGCGCTCGGGAGGCTGGAGAAGGCATGGAGGTGGATGGAATAGCGGTATCCATCTCTCGCTCCTGCAGAGCAGAATCAGTGGAGGCCCGAGAGCAGCGGCGTGGAGGAGGCGGAGGATGAGCTCCAAGCCTAAAATCGGGAAGGCTGATCGGGAGGGTAAACATCGTTGAGCATCCGATCATCCTCGGAGCAATTAAGGTATCTCGGTTCTTGGAGTTATTGGTCTTGACCCATTGTCCATTCCTTGAGAAAAACCTATCTTGGTCAAGGCTTAGGACCAATCCTCTTGGACTCAAACATACTGCTGCGTCCCGAAGAGGCACGTTAAAGTGCCATGATAGCCTAGAATAATACTACCATAGGGAAGTAAGCGGTGGTTAACATGGAGTACTCAACATGTGGCGCACAATAATGTATCCAAGATTAATAGGTCGCCCCACAGAATAAGACTATCTAACAACCCACATCCAACCGTGTAACCTCATCCGAATGACCCTTCCTAGGTGTAATGATATCTTTGTAAAATACTATGAAGGATCACGAACTTGGAGAGGCAATAATTGAGGCCGAAAAGGTAAATTACAGATTTCATTCTTTGAGATCTCTCGGCGACAAATGTTTGGACACCGAATGATGAGAAAAGGCTGGAAAAAGACAAAGCTTTAGGAAGTGTAAACCTTATGCCCATCATTGGAAATTCCTAAAAGGTTGTTTAAAAACTCAACATCAAATTCAATGGGCACACCACCAACCTGAGTAACTATGCTATCTACCCGAGTTTCAGAGATTTCCATGTTTGAATAAAAAACTCGAACTAGATTAGGAAAAACCTTGTAATCTAAATCTATTGCGGATTCCCAAGGACGAAGCATAGTGCTCACACTTCTACGACATACAACTAAGTCCTGAAAATCGTCTATATCAGCATAGAATGAATCTAATACCTTTCGACCCATGAAGCGATCCTCAGCGCTTGCGCAATGGTGCGTGGGAAGATGAAGTTGTTCAAATCGGAAGTCTCCCGAGGTGGAATAGGGTTGCTAGAGGAACTGTTTCCTTCTCCCGAGTGGGGCGCGATGGCTGGCCATGGTGGTGGCCAGGAGGCGTAAAGAGGAAGAAGATGTGATTTTGAGGCTCAATTTGAGTGAAGAAAGGCAAGATTTCAACCAAACAAGAGGAAATCGATTCAGCTAACCTTAGGAGTTTCAATTTGGGATTTTGAATGTTGGGCTCGATTTGAAGATTTGAATCGGTGAAATTGATCTAAGGATGAAAATAAAGGTTTTAGCGGTGTGATTTTGCAAGAAAATGAAGCGAAGGCGAGATTGGAGAGGAAGAAAGCTTTGGTTGCGCAACAATGGTGAAAGCGGTGAAAGGGTAACTAAGTAGGAAGAAGAAACCCTTGGAGCAGTTTTATATCACACAGCAGCGAACCGTTTTCTGTAAGCGGTGAGGAGTAAATTCGAAGCAAGCATAAGCGAAGCGGTAAAGGCTTAATCGTTAACGGTGAAAGGTTAAAGACAAGCGGTTTCTGTTTGTATGAAAATAAGAGGTAAGGCCAAAGCATTAGAGCATAGTTTACGAAATTAAAAGCGGTACTCCGTTTATTTTTAAGCAGTTAACCGTTTATTTACCTAAAATTTTAGCACATTCGATTTGATTTTTGGCCCGTAAGTAATACATTCTAAGATCATTTAATTGATCCAAAAACGTTTTACAAGCCATTTTGATGCATGATTCATATACTCACATGTAATCAACCAATCAATTCATATAGAAATTCAAAAAATTAACAAGCCAACCACATCACTTGCATATCTAGCTTAAGCATTTTACCAAGTAATCAAACATTTTAGCGAGACTTAATAACATGAATAGAAATGTTAATGTGAAGACTTCATCATCCCAAGTTCATGTCGAATTTTAGAAAAATGTTCTTCCCCAAGAGGTTTGGTAAAAATATCGGCGAGTTGTTTTTAGTAGAAATAAACTCTAATGCAATAGCTCCCTTTTGCACATGATCTCTCAGAAATGATGTCTAATTTCTATATGCTTGGTTCTAGAGTGTTGAATGGGATTTTTGGAGAGATTTATAGCACTAGTATTATCACACTTAATAGGAATTTGGTCAAGGTTAATGCCATAGTCTCTAAGTGTTTGTTTCATCAAAGAGCTTGTGCACAACAACTTCTTGCTATATGTATTAGAACACGTAGTTGAAAGAGCAACAGAATTTTGTTTCTTGCTAAACCATGAAACAAGTGAGTGACCTAGAATATGACAAGTTCCACTAGTGCTTTTCTATCGACTTTATAACCGGCAAAATCCGCATCAAATAACAAGTTAGATCTATATGAGTTCCTCTAGGATACCAAAGGCCTAGATCTATGGTTCCACTCAAATAACGGAAAATTCGTTTTGACAGCAAGTAAATGAGATTCCTTGGGACATGATTGAAATCTTGCACACAAACATACACTAAACATGATATCGGGTCTACTTGCGGTTAAGTAAAGTAAAAGCGATCATACCTCGATATTTTTTAATATCAACTTCTTTACCTTTTTCATCTTTGTCAAGCTTAATCGTTGTGCTCATTGGAGTGCTCTTGGTGTTTGAGTCATCAATGCCAAATCTTTTTAGTAAATCTCTGACATATTTCGCTTGGTTTATGAAAATTCCCTCATTGTTTTGCTTGATTTGGAGTCCAAGGAAATATTTCAGTTCTCCCATCATACTCATCTCAAATTCCTGACTCATACAAGATGAAAATTCTTTACACAACAACTCATTAGTAGAACCAAAAATAATATCATCAACATAAATTTGAACAATAAGTATATCTTGGTTTTTATGCTTAACAAAGAGAGTAGTATCTGCTTTACCCATTGAAAAATCATTATCTAACAAGAAATTCTTAAGTCTATCATACCATGCTCTAGGTGCTTGTTTTAATCCATACAAAGCCTTAGATAACTTATACACATGATTTGGAAATTTTTCATTCTCAAAACCAGGAGGTTGTTTCACATAAACCTCCTCCATAATATAACCGTTTAAGAAAGCACTCTTGACATCCATTTGATATAAAATAAAATCTTTATGACATACAAAAGCTAAGAGCATTCTAATGGATTCTAGTCTAGCTACAGTGCAAATGTTTCATCAAAATCAATTCCCTCTTCTTGGTTGTAACCTTGAGCCACTAGTCTAGCTTTATTCCTTACAACCGCACGGATTCATCCATCTTATTTCTAAATACCCATTTAGTACCTATGACGGATTGATGTCTGGTTTAGGAACTAATTCCCACACATTGTTTCTCTCAAATTGATTTAACTCCTCTTGCATTGCCATAATCCAAGATTCATCATTTTCCGCATCCATGAAAGGATTTTGGTTCAATTTGAGAAATAAATGCAGCATGCTCACATGTGTTCCTAAGTGAAGATCTAGTTGTAACACCATGTGAGGATCTCTAAAATAACATCCTTAGGGTGAGATGAAACATACCTCCACTCCTTGGGGGAGTGTTTGAGAAGTGCCTTCATCTTGCTCTGCATTTGTTTCTCCATCTTTGCTCTTCTTGAATTCCATGAGGTACATCCTTTTGTTCGTCATTTGATGATTCTCCTTGATGTTCTTCTTACTGCATTATCATCAATAGCTCCTTTCTCCATGAGAGGAGAATTAGACTCATCAAGCGTGACATGCATAGATTCTTCCACAACCAAAGTTCTTTTATTATACACTCTATAAGCTTTGCTTGAGTTTGAATAACCAAGAAAAATACCAACATCGGATTTTGAATCAAATTTACCTAGATTATCTTTTGTATTCAAGAAAAACATTTGCATCCAAAAACTTTGAAATAGCCAATGTTGGGTTTTCTATCTTTCAAAGCTCATATGGAGTTTTGTTAAGATTAGTCTAATCAACACACGGTTCAAAACATAACAAAAGCGGTGTTGGCGGCTTGACCCCAAAAATATTTTGGCAAAGAGTTTTCATTTAGCATGGTCTAGCCATTTCTTGAATAGATCTATTCTTTCTTTCTACAACTCCATTTTGTTGAGGAGTCTAGGTGATGAAAATTGATGCTCAATGCCAAACTCATTACAAAAATTTTCAAAAGCATGATTTTCAAATTCTCCACCATGGTCACTTCTAATACAAGTAATTGAATATCCTTTTTCATTTTGAACCTTTTTTACAGAAAATTCTAAATGCATCAAAAGCATCATCTTTATTAGCTAAGAACAACACCCATGTGAATCTAGAGTAATCATCCACAATCACAAAAGCATAGTATTTGCCACTTAAACTAGCATATCTAGAAGGTCAAATAAATCTATGTGAAGTAATTGAAGAGGTTTTGAGGTAGAGATATCTTTCTTGCTTTTGAAAGAAGTTTTGATTTGTTTTCCAAATTGGCAAGCTTCACAAATTCTATCTTTTTGAAAATGGATTTTTGGAAGACCTTTAACCAATTCATTTTCACAATACTTGAAATCAAATCCATGCTTGCATGACCTAATCTTCTATGCCACAACCAACCATCATCATGCAATGCGGAGAAACATTTATCATTTGAGGATGCACAATCTATATTGATGGTATAGACATTAACACATCAATTTCCTATAAATAAAACCTTGCCATCACAAGCATTCTCAATAACACATTTTGATTCATCAAAAATAACTCTATAACCTTTATCACATAATTGACTAATGCTAAGCAAGTTGTGTTTTAAGTTCTCAACCAAACACACATTTTCAATGAGAGTAGAGGATACATTACCGACATTGCCAATGCCAATGATTTTTCCTTTTGAATTATCTCCAAATGATACATCTCTACCATTTTCGATCTTGGTAAAACTTGAAAACCAAGAATAATTCCCTGTCATGTGTCTTAAACAACCACTGTCCAAGTACCACTTATTCTTCTTCTTCTTCAAGGCCTGCAGAGAAAATTTCAAGTTTTAGGTACCCAAACCTTTTTGGGTTCTTGAAAGTTAGCAATGATTCCTTTCAGAACCCAAACACATTTCACACCATAATATGCATTTCTCTTCACTAAACATCTATCTTTCATATGACCATCTTGATTACAATAATGACATACAATTTGATTATTAATAGGTGTATTCTTTACAAAGTAGTTCTTGTAATATTTTTGTTTCAAATTTGGTTTGTAACCAATCCTCCTTTATCAAACACACATTTTTGTGAGTTAAGCAAGTTATCTAACATCTTTTGCCCATTTGTAAATTTTAGCACAATCTCATTTAGATCATTGCTTTTCTTTCTAAGCATTTCATTTTCATTTTTCAAGTCATTCACATGTGATTCTAAATGCTCATGTGAAGTACTAGAATTTTCAAATAATGCAACTTTATCATGCAATGCTTTATTCTCTAATTCTAGGCATGTAATCTTTGCACTAAATGATTCATTTTCATTTTTAAGCTCTGCCAATTTCTTTTTAAGACAAACATTCTTTTTGCCCATTTTCATCAATTCATCATGCAATTCTTTAAAGGCATCATGTAATTCATCATATGTAGGAAGATCACTTACCTCATCAAGCTCATCACATGATTCTTCCCCAAAGGCCATGAGAGCTAAATTTGTCATTTCTTGTTGCTCTCCCTCATCACTTGATTCCTCATCGCTATCATCACGTTGCCACCATAGCTTTCTTTTTGAGTTTGTTGAGGAGAGGACATTCCGGTCGTATGTGTCTGGGCTTCTTGCATTCATAGCAAGTGATTGGCTCCTTCTTCTCCTTTTTATTCTTGTAACCTCTGAACTTTCTCTGCTCATTATTCTTCTTGTAAAATTTTCTGAATCTTCTAGCCAACATTGCCAACTCCTCATCATCCATCTCGCTTTCCTCATCACTCTCACGTTTTGAGGCTTTGAGAGCAATGCTTTTCTTCTTTTCCTCATGTCCTTTTTCTGCTGCCAAATCCTCTTCATATGAAATGAGAGAACCAATTAAATCATCAATAGGTAAGACATTTAAATCTTTGGCTTCCTCAATGGCAGTTCTTTTTGGTCTCCATTCCTTAGGTAGTGACCTAATTATTTTCTTAACTTTCTCACTATTAGAAAAAGTTTTTCCTAGAGCTCCTAGAGTGTTCACTATGTCTGTAAATCTAGTATACATAGCATATACACTCTCATTTTGTTCCATTTGGAACAATTCATATTGTCAAGTGTATCTACTAATTTTTGACTCTTTCACTTGATTAGTGCCTTCATAAACAACTTCAAGTTTATGCCAAATTTCATTAGCACTTTCACAACTTGACACTCTATGAAACTCTTTCTTATCTAGTGCACAAAACAAGGCATTCATAGCCTTGGAATTTAGAGAAGCCTTTCTCTTTTCCAATTCATTCCATTCAGGAGGGTTTTGGAATATTTTCCCCGACTTCGTTTTTAGTCAAAGGCATAAAAGGACCATCACAAACAATTTCCCAAATTTCATAATCTAGTGCTTGTAGGTAAATTCTCATCCTAGTTTTCCAATACGGATAATCATTTCCGTCAAAGAATGGGGGTCTAGTTGTGGACTGTCCTTCCAAAAGGTTGAATCAATTTGGGTTGCCATGGATCTTTTACTCTAGACGGTTAAGTCCTAACAAGAGAACCAAGCTCTGATACCAAATGAAATACTAACTAGGCAAACCAAGAGGGGGGTGAATTGGGTTTTTAAAAAAAAATTAAGCTAGGCAAACAACACAATTAGCACAACAATTTAATCTATTGCCTTAATCAAACCAAAAACAATAAATTCAATCAAGCACAATATTAAAAGAGATTAAGGAAAGAAAGCAAACTCAAAGATTTTTACGTGGTTCGGCTATCCCACCCTACGTCCACGCCTCCAAGCAAACCAAGCTTGAGGATTCCACTAAGCAAGCCTCCAAGGCTACAATTGCTTACAATTGACTTCCAAGGTGTCAATAAACCTTTACAATATGAGATTATCCACAATCTCTTAACCCAGTGTTTCCCAACACTTACAATCACTCACAATTTTAAGATTACAAATTGTTTCACTCTCACACAATTTTTAAGATTACAAATCAATGCCCAATGTGTGAATAAATGAAGAATAAAGGTGTTTCAAGCTCTTTGAAGATTGTATTCTCAGTGTATGCTCAATGATGAAGGTGATCAACCTTTGTTCGGATTTGAATGAGCTTATTTATACTTGGAGCTGAAAACTAGCCGTTCTTGGTATGCGCTTTCAAAAACGGTTCGCCGTTAATAGTTAGCAGTTAACCGTTTATTCTCAAAAGTTACCGTTAGAGCTAGTTTTTCAAATAAGCGGTTTCTGTTAAAATTACCCCTTAACCGTTAATTTCGAGACTGCAAGACAGATTTGGTTATCCGGTTTCATTAAGCGGTTAAAGCGTATCATGGAATAACGATTCCGGAAATTATCGGTTAACCGTTTTATATAAGCGGTTCACGTTTAATTCGATAACCGTTAACGTTAGCCTTATCGTTTCTACTAACGGTTGAAGATTATGAGGAATGAACTTAAAATTATCGGTTAGCCGTTTTATATAAGCGTTCGCGTTTAATTCGATAACATAAAAGCGTGTTAGCCTTATCCGTTTCGCTATTTTAAAGATTAGCAAGAATTGAACTTAAAATTATCGGTTAGCCGTTTTATATAAGCGGTTCGCCGTTTAATTCGATAGCTCGCGTTAAACGTGTTAGCCTTATCCGTTTCCGATTTAACGGTTAAAGATTAGCAAGGTGAACTTAAATTATCGGTTAGCGTTTTAAATAAGCGGTTCAAGCCTTAAGAGTTGTTTACTCTCACGGATTTAATCGGTTGGCAATCGGGCGTTGACCATAAACTTGCCCATTTTCGGCCGTAAAACCGCAGGCTCCCAACCCCCATCGCGTTGCCCCCGCCTCACGGTCGCCCGGTCCAAGCGGAACCCTAATCGCAGCCCCGGATCATGATTCGGCCCCCTCTTTGCCGACCATAAAACTTGCCCATTTTTAGGCCGTAAAACCGTCCGGCCGTGTGCTATAGCCCACCGGGTCCCCAGCCCCAGGAACCCGCCGCCCGGCCCGACCGACCGCCCCCCCGGACCGCGCCCCCGAGGACCCCCCGGCCACCGCCCCCCCAGGGGCAGCTGGAAAATCGGGCGTTCGGCCATAAACTTGCCCATTTTTCGGTAGTAAAACATGGGCTCCCAACCCCCATCGCGTTGCCCCCAGCCTCACGGTCCGCCGGTCAAGCGGAACATAATCGCAGCCGGATCATGAGTTCGGCCCCCTCATTGCCGGCCATAAAACTTGCCCATTTTTGGTAGTAGTAAAACCGTCCGTCCGGCCGTGTGTGCTATAGCCCACCGGGCCCCCGCCGTGGGGCCCCCTTGCCCCGGCCCCCCCCCTCCCGGGGCCCCCCCCCAGGGCCCCACCGACCGCCCGCCCAGGGGCAGCAGGAAAATCGGGCGTTCGGCCATAAACTTGCCCATTTTTGGTAAAAACCATGGCTCCCAACCCCCATCGCGTTGCCCCCGCCTCACGGTCCGCCCGGTCAAAGCGGAACCGCAATCGCAGCCCGGATCATGAGTTCGGCCCCCTCATTTGCCGGCCATAAAACTTGCCCATTTTTGTAGTAAAAAACCGTCGCCCGTGTGCTATAGCCCACCCGGGCCCCCCCGGCCGCCCCCCCCGACCCCGACCGGCCTCCCCCAGGGACCGGCCACCGAGGGCCCCCCGACCCGGCCACCGCCCCCAGGGGGAAAGCCAGGAAAATCGGGCGTTCGACCATAAACTTGCCCATTTTTGGCCGTAAAACCCGCGGCTCCCAACCCCCATCGCGTTGCCCCCGCCTCACGGTCGCGCGGTCCAAAGCGGAACCGCAATCGCAGCCCGGATCATGAGTTCGGCCCCCTCATTGCCGGCCATAAAACTTGCCCATTTTTGGTAGTAAAAAAGCCGTCCGCCCCCGTGTGCTATAGCCCACCGGGCCCCGCCGGGCCGCCCCCCGACCCGACCCCCCGGGGACCGACGCCCCACGAGGGCCCCCCGCCGGCCACCGACCGCCCCAGGGGCCAGCAGGAAAATCGGGCGTTCGGCCATAAACTTGCCCATTTTTCGACCGTAAAACCGCCGGCTCCCAACCCCCCATCGCGTTGCCCCCCGCCTCACGGTCCAGCCGGTCCAAACGGAACCGCAAACGCAGCCCCGGATCATGAGTTACGGCACCCTCATTGCCCGGCCATAAAACTAGCCCATTTTGCTATAAAACCGTCCATGCGGGTGTGTGCTATAGCCCACCCGGGCCCCGCCCCCAGGCCCCGACCGGCCCCCCCCCAGAGGGGACCAGCGCCAGCCCCAGGACCCCGCCCAGCCACCGACCGCCCAGGGGCCAAAATGCGGAAAAATCGGGCGTTCGGCCATAAACTTGCCCATTTTTGGTAAACCCGCCGGCTCCGAACCCCCCCATCGCGTTGCCCCCAGCCGCACGGTCCGCCGGTCCAAACGGAACCGCAATCGCAGCCACGGATCATGAGTTACGGCCCCCTCGTTGCCGGCCCTTGCCCATTTTTGGGGTAGTAAAACCGTCCGTTCCGTGTGCTATAGCCCACCGGGCCCCGTGGCCCGCCCCCGCCCGACCCCAGCCTCCTCCCCGGGGACCACGCCCAGGGACCCCGCCCGGCCACCGACCGCCCCCCGAGGGGCCGAAAACTGGAAAATTGGGCGTTCGGCCATAAACTTGCCCATTTTTCAGCCGTAAAACCGGCGGCTCCCAACCCCCCATCGCGTTGCCCCCCGCCTCACGGTCACGCCCAGGTCAAACGGAACCGCAATCGCAGCCGGATCATGATTCGGCCCCCTCATTGCCGGCCATAAAACTTGCCCATTTTTTCGGTGCTAAAACCGTCCCACCGTGTGTGCCCCACCGGGCCCCAGCCCCCGCGCCCGCCCCCACCCGACCGCCCCCCCAGAGGGGACCCCCCAGGGACCCCGCCGACCCGCCAGGCCACCGAGCCGCCCAGAGGGGAAAAGCGGGAAAATCGGGCGTTCGGCCATAAACTTGCCCATTTTCGGTAGTAAAACCGCCGGCTCCCAACCCCCCATCGCGTTGCCCAGCCTCACGGTCCGCCCGGTCCAAACGGAACACCGCAATCGCAGCCCGGATCATGAGTTCGGCCCCCTCATTGCCGACCATAAAACTTGCCCATTTTTCGCAGTAAAACCATCCGCCCCGTGTGCTATAGCCCACCGGGTCCCAGGGCGCCCGCCCGCCCCCCGACCGCCTCCCCGCCAGGGGCGCCCAGGGGACCCCGCCGACCACCGACCGCCCAGAGGGCCGAAAAGGGAAAATCGGGCGTTCGGCCATAAACTTGCCCATTTTTCGGTAGTAAAACCGCCGGGCTCCCAACCCCCATCGCGTTGCCCCAGCCTCATTTTCGGCCGTTTGCCATAAACTTTCCCATTTTTTAGTAAAGCGTAAATTTCAACCGTGTGTGCTATAGCCCACAACCCCCGATCCCCCCCCGCCCAGCCCCCAATCCAGGGACCGCGCCCCCGGGACCCCCGCCCATCATGAGTTCCGCCCAGGGGCAAAGCTGGAAAATCGGGCGTTCGGCCCTAAACTTGCCCATTTTTAGGCCGTAAAACCGCCGGCTCGCAACCCCCCCATCGCGTTCCCCCCCGCCTCACCGTCCCCCGGTCAAACGGAACCGCAATCGCGGATCATGAGTTACGGCCCCTCTTTGGGGCGGTCGGTATAAACTTAGCCCATTTTCCAGGGCCCCGCCCGTGCGCCCCCGATTGTGTCGCCCCGCCCACTTTCCCCGCCCCCGCCCCCAGCCCCAGGGCGACCGCACCGACCGAAGGTGGCCAGCGGAAAAATCGGGCGTTCGGCCATAAACTTGCCCATTTTCGGCCGTAAAACCATCTCCCAACCCCCATCGCGTTGCCCCGCCTCCCATGGTCCCGCACGCCCAGCGGAAGCAATCGCAGACCGGATCATGATTCGGCCCCCTCATTGCCCGGCCATAAAACTTGCCCATTTTTAAAAAACCGTCCACCCCCCAGCCGAGGCCCCCGCGCCTCCCACCGGCCCCCCGCCCGGACACCGCCGGGGACCCCGGCCATCATTCGGCCCCGTCGTTTCGGCCATAAACTTGCCCATTTTTCGGCCAGTAAAACCATGGCTCCCAACCCCCCATCGCGTTGCCCCCGCCTCACGGTCCCGCCTGGTCCCAAGCGGACCGCAATCGCGACCCCGGATCATGAGTTCGGCCCCTCATTGCCCGGCCATAAAACTTGCCCATTTTTCTGCCGTAAAACCGTCCGCCCGCCGTGTGCTATAGCCCAACTGGGCCCCCGCCGGGGTCGCGCCCGCCCGACCCGACCCAACCCCCGGGGACCAAACCCCACCCCGACAGGCCCCCAGGGTAGACCAGGATCAATCGAGGCGTTCCCCTCTTTGGGCGTTCGCCAAAAACTGGCCCATTTTTCCGTCCCGCCGTAAAACTGCGTCATGGCTCCCAACCCCCCTCTTTGGGCAGGTCGAGCGTGTGCTATAGCCCGGGCCCCAGCGGTCACTTGACCCAGGCTGGCCGCCCCAGCCCCGGATCATGAGTTAGGACCCCAGGCCACCGATCCGAAACTGGAAAATCGGGCGTTCGGGCATAAAACTTGCCCATTTTTTGGCCTCAAACCGTGACCGGCTCAACCCCCCATCGCGTTGCCCCCGCCTCACGGTCCCATCAAAGCAACGCCGCCGCCCGCGAGGATCATGAGTTCGCCCCCTCATTGCCGTAAAAACTTGCCCATTTTCGGCCGAGCCATAATACCCACCGGGCCCCATTTGGGCCGTGCGCCCCCCCCCAACCCCCATGGGACCGCCTCGAGGTCCAGGGGCACCGACCGCGCCTCGAGGGGCGAGGGGATCGGGATTCGGCCATAAACTTGCCCATTTTTGGTCCAGAAAACCGGCCCCAACCCCCATCGCGTTGCCCCCTCACCCGTGTCCTGCCCCAAGCGGCCTAATCGCAAATCAAAGTTCTGACCCCCTCATTGCGGCCATAAAACTTGCCCATTTTTCGTAGCGCCCAAACCCCCAGACGGTGCTATAGCCCGGGGCTGCGCCCGGCCTCGTTGCCCGCCCGACCGAGCGCCACCCCAGAGGCCGAGGAGAAATCGGGCGTTCGGCCATAAACTTGCCCATTTTCGTAGTAAAGCCGCTGGCTCCCAACCCCCATCCCGTTGCCCCCCCCTTCCCGCTGAACCCAATTTTGGATCATGAAACTTCCCCTCTTTGGGGTTAAATATCTTATAGCCCACCGGGCCCCATTAATGGTGGGCCGATGCCGAGGACCCCCACCGAGATCCAGGGGCCAAAATGGGAAAATCGGTTAGTAGTAAACTTGCCTATTGTTGTGCAAATTTTTGTTGAACTTAATTATTGTAGAATAGATTAACGGTGACGAGTGTCGATCCCACGAGAATGGGAAATTGATTTAAATGGATTGGTTTATGGGAAATTTAAATTGGAATTGATTTAAATAATTAAATTGGAATGAAACTATTGAGATAAAGCACTTGGGTATCGGATCAGTATCAACATGCATCATGGGCTAAATAATCATATTAATACCAATTAAATCATGAGGGGGAATCCACACTCATGAACCACGCTCTAATCAATATGGTGTTAAGGGCTTATCGTGCCAAATAATAATAATCTTATACTAGGGTCTTGGTAAAACCGGGCGGTAACTAGACAAGATTATTATTATTTGTCGACAAAAAGTCAAAACCTCCACAGAAATTAGAGGGAAGAGAAAATAAATTTACCAAATAAAGCCCATGACACATGTTGAGACTTCACCTTCAACCCAAGCTTGAAAGAAAATTAGCTACTCATTATTGAACTAGGGTAAAATGGGAATTTTATTAAAATACGTAGAAAATACAAGATGGAGAAGGAATTACAGAAAACTAAGCTCAAAAATGGATTCAGGGGGTGTCAAATTAGGGGAGGCCCTTTTTATAGATACATTGAGTGAATCATGGCCATCGGATTAAAAATAGTTTGGATGCACGCGATTGCGCCCGTCATCGATGAAACGATAACACGGTTTGACCACGGGTTTGACCACGCGGTTTGAACAGTAACACGGTTTGCACCGCGGTTTGAACGATGCAGCGGTGCGAGCGATGTCGTGAGCGATATCCATGAAACGATGCAGTACATGTGAATAGTGCCGTGCGTGTGAGCAGTGCCATTTTTTCCTTTTATGCTCCTCTTAAGGTTTTATTATCACGAATTCAAAAGTGACGTCCGTTTTGCTATCCGAAATCTCGTTCATTGTGAAATGACCATGATACCCCTAAAATACACAAAATACTTAATAAAAACAAAACATATATAATTAAATAACAAAAGACTTAAATAAATAAAATTAGAGATGTTAGTGAGATTTAAAGTGTAAAATGATGAATTTCTCCTTTATAAATATACACTTTCTAACACTCAACACACCCCCCAACCAGCTTATTGCTAGTCCCTAGCAAATAAAGCGAAAATAAAATTCAAACCCAAAATTTTTTTTTTTTTTTTTTTAAACAAACTTGTTTATTCAATCAGACTAATGATAGCAATCAAATAAAAGTATAAGCATTATCTCCAGTCTAAAGAAACATCACACCCACATCAACCATCCACATGAATCAACCAAGTAAATACATTACTTTAAAAATGACATGTCCAACCCCAAAATTCTCACCTATTAATAGTGACACTCTCACAAGGAAATTAAACCCAATAAAAATTGTCACTTCAATGAATGATAAATGGAGTGAAGATAGTAAAGAAATAATATCACACACTCTCACCAAGATGAAGGAAATATGCCTATAGTTTAGAAATAATACGATCTCAAGTCAAACAGAATATTAGTCAACCTAATGTATTTTTATTTTTTTATTTTTTTTTATTTTTTTTTTTATGCATTACTACATCTTTATAGCCCATATAACTAGCTTCTACTTCAGACTATAGTTCCCTAAAATCAAGAAGGACTTTTATTAGGATGTAACGTAGGCTAGGGACATGGCTAACAAAGAAAGGAAAATAGAGGAAACAAAATATATGTTTGAGAAAAATAATATCTTTTGGAAACTAAAAAGTGCATTTTACTTATTTATTATTGTATTATATCTCTCTCTCTTTTTTTTTCTTTTTTTCTTTTTTTTTTTTTTTTTTTTTAGAGAATTTTTTTTTCTCTTTTTTTTTTTCTTTGCTTTCTCTTTTTTTTTTTCTTTCGGTATTGCACAACTTTACTAAATAAAATAATTATTTATATTTTTCTCAAACATGAATGGGTGATGGAACTTGTAAGATATCGGGTAATACTCCAAATTGGAGTGGGTGAATACGATAAGTTGACAAAGAAAAGTTTTTTTTTTTTTTTTTTTTTAATAAAAGGCTCAAAAGGGTTAACTATGGATATTTCACATAAGGGATGGCTAGAAAGGCTCAAACGGGTCAAAGACGGCCTTTCCATCATCTTTTAGGGCTCTAGATACTCCTCTATATCTACTAGTGAAATGGACCTTTAGATGTAGCAACGCATTTTTTTTTTTTTAACTTTTTTTTAACTTTTTTTTTTTTAAAGGGTTGACTCCAAGGAAATCTAAAGATCATGTATAAAATAATATCTTTTGCTAAGTTTGTATGAAAAATGGGCAAAAAGGGTTACTCTCCAAGAAAAATAATAGGCTTCAAAAGCTCACTTGGTATTCATTATGACATGTCAATTCTTTCAAGCAACTCCTATTTATCTCTGACATCAACATGTAGAGTA
Organism: Atalantia buxifolia; assembly: GCA_030444775.1. NCBI lineage: Eukaryota > Viridiplantae > Streptophyta > Magnoliopsida > Sapindales > Rutaceae > Atalantia > Atalantia buxifolia. Next base: position 25,236 of record JASUUI010000027.1, on the reverse strand, counting down.
GCAAACATAATGTAACATCACTCAAGACCAAAGATAATACAAATACTAAAATTCGAAAATCATCATGTCATCCAAAAATAAAAACAAAATCACACCATTTTTTTTTTTTTAACAACATTCTACCCCCCAACCTATTCTAAACATGAAAGGAAAGTATGCATGCAGAAATGTGAAAATGATGCAGAAAAACTAATTGAAAATGTTACACTTAAAATGATAGAAAAATGATTTTTTTTTAACTAAGAAGATGCGTTTCTAGAGGCACTACACTTTATATTCAGCCATCTTCGACTCAAAATTTGAAAATGCATATTTATGAAGGAGAAGTCAAAAAGTTAGAAAGATCACACGAAAAATAAGAAATTTTTTTTTTTTTTTTTTTTTTTTTTTTTTTAAGATGCGTTTCTAGAGTAACTACACTCCATATTCAGCCATCTTCAACACAAACGATTAACAACAGTTAGTTTCTACAACAAAAATTAGTAAAAACTTAACCAACATTCCACAATTGTCAACTATCCCCTCCCCCAACGAGAACTAAACATTGTCCTCAATGTTTTAAAGGAAAAAAGTAGAGTTTAGAAGACATCACACAGGTGGTGGAAAACGAAATAAAATATTTACTGATGGAGATTTAAATCTAATTTGTACTTCTTCTGCTGCTATTGTTACCATCGTTATTTGTACACTCCAACACCAAGGTTTTCGGATCGCTCTGGTCGATAAACATGTAAGATCAAGTAACTCATTAGATGTGAGCACAAATAAAAAGCTTTTTCACCGTAGAGGGAATGAAGTAGTTTTTATTGCATGGTTAAGAAATGCGATAAAGCCATCATAAAAATTATTGACATTTAACAAACCGATGGGTTTTACGATGAATGTGCGAGATGGGCCCAAGATGCTAAAGTGATAGTGCCTCTAGAGTTGCAAGATCTCACGGTAAGAAAATAAAAGCATCGGCATGATTAAGCATTTGGTTATTCTTTCTTGCATACAGAGACAACTAACTCTTCTCCAGTCGGTGAGTTAGACAAGCGACCCAAAGGTTTTAGGGTTTGTGGTATGATGCCTAACACTTGACTTCCTCTGACAAAAGCAGTTTCTGAGACCAATTTTGATAACCCTCGGTCACCTCCGCCGTATACTAAGTGTAATTTTCTCTCTGCTATGCATCGACCAAGATCAATGGCTGCCTCAAAGAACTCTTTATATTTGCCATAGTTAAATCCGGAAAGCACACAAATGTTCTTGAATTGTTTATTGGGAGTAGCTGCCATTATGATACTTCTCAAAAATAATTTGTGAGTGCAAATGAAAAGAATCATATTTAAGGATCTTGGCGGCAATGGGTCACAGCTGTGAATGAGGTGTCATGTCTATGTCAATTAATCGTGTAATGCACATGGCTTGAGAGTCAAAAAGGAAACAGTAAAAAGGAAAAGCAAGTAATGACAAATATAAAATTATTAAAGACAATAATGCAAATGGTAAAACAACAGTAAAATAAAACAACAGTAAAGTAAAAAGGATATTTACGGGTAGTTGCGTTGTGGCTCACATCTTCCTCGGTTTTACGTCCGAAAGCGGCTTCAACGCCCTCATGGGTCGAGATAGGCTTCCCATCCATTTTCTTATAAAGCGGCAAGCAGAGTCGTTTATAGTCGATTCAGATCCCCTTGTATCGTGCATGCTCTTTTGGAATGATGGCCATAAGCGGAGAATCGCTCCTTGCACATATCCACTTGGGATGCGTTTCAAGAGACAAAAGGATATCATCCAATGACTCCTTATTCAAGCCATCCTAATGAATTGAATCTTATCTTCTTCTCATATCGAGACACCATTCCTAAAGAACATCATTTTTATTGCATATCATTCGCACACTTATGACAAGCAACAAAATCTTTTCGAGCTCTTCGCTTTCTTGCATAATTTCCTTTACCACAACCGAGGCATGTATGCAATAAATTTGGAGGCAACTCACCTGCCAGCGTACTTTAGCCTCGATTAACCAACGAATATCAGCGGTATGTTATTCCTCATGAGCAATCGCATGCGTTGGATCGAGCTTTATAGATTGTGAGGAGGGCATTACGAGGAAGTGAAGGGAATCGACTATGAAGCTTTGCTAAGATCTCGTTTCTATCCATACCTTCGCCTCGGAAGATCGGTAATTATGGGAAACTGAAATGTAACCGACTTGATTGTCACGAATGCCGTTATCCGCCACTTAACCCAGGGTGACAAACTAAAACACACAAACTAAAACACAAAAACGAATAACAAACAAATAAAAACACACAAAGAAAATCACAATCGTCCTCTTATAGAATTTACCTCAAGCTCCAACTGGATGTTGTAGACACTGCTTTCAATGTCTCTGAGTTGTCTTTCTAAATCCTCAACGTGGGATATTAACTCCGGTGGTTGTAGCTTCCAAATACGATGTGTTTTACAAAATCGTATCTGGCCTCTGAGATGAGATTGGACACGTTGAAGTCGTCTAAGGATGTTCAAGAGGAACTGTCTCATGATTAAAAGTGATAAAAAAAAACTCAATGGTTAAACAAACACACTTATGCACAAATGATTTCAATTAGCAGAAGAAAATAAATAAATAAATAAATAAATCACGAAAAGAAAAATCTTAATTCAAATGTGGTGGGTCACTCAAGTTTATTTCGGTGTCCTCTCCATGTGGTTGGTACTCTAGATATGGCTTTAATCTTTGACCATTAACTTTAAACGTGACACCATTTTTTGGGTCCTTAATTTCAATTGCCCCATGTGGAAAAACAGTATGAACAATGAAGGGGCCAGACCATCGAGAGCGTAGTTACACAGGGAATAAGTGCAAGCGAGAATTGAATAAAAGTACTTTCGACCTGGAGTGAAAGATTTTCTCATAATCTAACTTATCATGAAAGACTTTCATTATTGCTTGTAAACCTTGGCATTTTAAGTATGCATCATTCGAATTTCTTCAAGTTCTGCAGTTATGTCGTCTTTCTGAGCCAGCTTGCTGCATGTCAAAATTGAATTTCTTGATGGCCCGATCGCACGATGCTCGAGTTCCACGGTGTAGGTGGCAAGCTTTTCCATACACTAGCTTTGTGGGGTGACATCCCAATTGGGGTTTTGAACGCCGTTCTATATGCCCATAATGCATCATCAAGTCTTAATGACCAATCTTTTAATGCAGGCCTCACGGTCTTTTCTAAGATGTGCTTTATTTCTCGATTGGAGATCTCAACTTGGCCACTAGTTTGCGGATGATACGGAGTCGCCACTTTATGAGTGATGGAGTACTTTGTCAAAAGTGCTTTGAATGATTTATTGCAAAAGTGGGTACCACCATCACTGATTATTGCTCGAGGAATCCAAAGCGTGAAACAATGTTGCTCTTCAAAAACCCTATCACCATTTTATGATCATTGGTTCTGCATGGAATTGCCTCTACCCATTTCGAAACATAGTCAACAGCAACCAATATGTATTGATGGCCAAAAGATGGGGGAAAGGGTCCCATGAAGTCGATACCCCATACATCAAAAATCTCAACCACTAAAATTGGATTTAGTGGCATCATGTTCCTTCGTGTAATGCTCCCCATTCGTTGACACCTATCACATGAAGAACAAAAGGTGTAAGCATCTCGAAATATAGTTGGCCAATAGAAGCCACATTGTAGAACTTTTGTCCACTGTTTTCTTAAGCGGCAAAATGGCCTCCACAAGCTTGTTCATGGCAAAACGAAAGGATGTTATGAAATTCATTCTCTGGGACACATCGTCGAATAATTTGATCCGCACAATACTTGAACAGATAAGGGTCATCCCAGAAAAATTCTTTATTTCCGCAAAGAATTTGGCCTTGTCTTGCTTGGTCAATGCTCGGAAGTTTACCTGTAACAAGATAATTAACTATATCAGCATACTAAGGTAATACTTCCACACTCATTAATTGTTCATCTGGAAATGACTCATTCAATGTTAAGGGTTCTGTGTTGATGTCAAAGTGGAGGCGAGAGAGATGGTCAGCCACAACATTTTGTCCCTTTCTTATCTTTGAATTCCAAGTCAAATTCTGCTGCAAAGTAACACCAACAATTAGTCTAGCTTTTGCATCTTTCTTTGTGAGAAGATATTTGAGAAGCGGCATGATCTGTGAATACACAATTATTTTACAACCAATGAGATAAGATCGAAATTTTTCTAATGCAAACACTACTTTAGCATTTCTTTTTGAGTAGTTGAATAGTTCAAGCGTGCATCGTTTAATGTCATACTAGCATAGTAAATAACATGAGGAATTCGATCTATTCTTTGTCCTATCTTTCTCTTTTGCATAATCGGATGCATCACACATAAGCTCAAATGGTAGGCTCCAGTTTGGTGGCTGAATGATGGGTGATGACGTCAACAAATGCTTTAACTTTTCAAATGCTACAAGACATGAATCATCAAAGATAAAATGTACATCCTTAGCAAGTAAATTGCATAAGGGTCTAGAAACTTTGCTAAAATCTTTAATGAAACGTCTATAAAAACCAGCATGCCCAAGGAAAGATCTTACTTCTCTGACTGTTTTAGGTGGAGGAAGATTGGAAATGAGATCCACCTTGGCTTTGTCAACCTCAATACCTTTGCATGAAATGATGTGACCGAGAACTATACCTTGTTTTACCATAAAATGGCATTTCTCCCAATTTAAGACCAAATTCTTCTCTATACATCTCTGCAAAACTTGTGTTAGATGATGTAAACATTGATCAAATGAGTCACCAAAGACAGAAAAATCATCCATAAAGACTTCAAGGAATCGTTCAACCATATCAGAAAAAATGCTTAACATGCATCGTTGAAATGTAGCAGGTGCATTACATAATCCAAACGGCATTCTCCTATATGCAAAAGTGCCAAAAGGGCAAGTGAAAATGGTTTTCTCTTAATCTTTTGGTGCTATAGAATCGATTGTATCTGAATAGCCATCTAGAAAGAATAAAATTCATGGCACCTTAATCTATCAAGCATTTGATCAATAAATGGTAAAGAAAAATGGTCTTTACGTGTGAAAGAATTTAACTTTCTATAATCAATGCATACACGTCATCTGCAGTCACTCTAATGGGTATCAATTCATTATCAGCATTGGTAACTACTGTGACTCCTGACTTTTTAGGGACAACTTGCAGGCCGACCCGTGAACTATCAGAAATGGGGTAAATGATACCTGCGTCTAATAGTTTAAGGACTTCCGTTCTAACAACTTCTTTCATATTAGGATTTAACCGACGTTGCATTTCCCTAGTAGATTTAGCATTTTCATCAAGGTGAATGTAATGCATGCGATCTCTTTGGTTTATACCTTTTATGTCTGCTATGGTCCATCCTAATGCTCCTTTGTGCTCTTTTAAAACATCAAACAACTTACCTTTTTGCTCGTCATTTAGGGATGATGAGATGATTACCGGTAGAGTGCTTTCTTCTCCCAAGAACGCATATTCCAAAGTGTTGGGTAATGGTTTGAGCTCGAGTTTCGGTGGTGACTCTGATGATGGGATGAGTTTCTTCTCTGATGGTGCTAGTTGTTCAACTCTTGACTTCCATTTATTAGTGTCCATGGATGGTGCTGAGTCAAGTAGGCGTTGACCTCATCGACTGATCTGTCAACATCAAAATCCAAACCAAAGTGAGTTAAACATGTTTGTAAAGGGTCATCACTAAGGTTTGAAATAAAAGTATCATCAATTAATGCTTCATTAAATCCCACATCACAATTCCATCATCTGCATTGTGAGGTTGTTTGGCAATGTTGAAGATGTTGAGCTCCATGGTCATATTGCCAAAGACAAGCTGCATGTTTCGATCTGCATTGAATGTGAGCATCGGCGATTGCCAAGAATGGTCGGCCTAGGATAATGGGGATATGCTTCCTTGAATCTGTATTGGTTGAGTGTCAATTACAATGAAATCAACGGGAAAATAAAACTTGTCTACACGGATAAGCACGTCCTCCACAATACCACGAGGTATTTTCGTGGACCGATCTGCAGGTTTGTAACACCATTTGGTTGGGTGTAATTCTCCCGATCCAAGTTTCACAAATCTTGAGTAAGGCAAAAGATTAACACTAGCTCTAAATCCAACAAAGCATTCTCAATTGTGTGGTTCCCTATACTACATGAGATAGTGGGGGAGCACAGGTCTTTACATTTAGAGGAATTTTGTGTTGGAGTATAGAACTAACATTTTCGATTAAAAATGCCTTTTTCGAACATGAATGTTTCTCTTTTTAGTGCAAAGGTCTTTAAGAAACTTGGCATAAGATGGAACTTGTTTATTGCATCAAGTAAAGGGATGTTAACACTTTTGTTTGAAGACTTCAAGAATCTCACTGTGGATTTTCCCTTCTTTCCTTTAGCTAACCTCGAGGAATGGAGCTTTAGGAACGTATTCTCGTGGGTTGGTTTCTTCTTTCTCCTCGGTGGTGAGTCTTGGCATTCACGGGTACAATTTGATTTTCTTTGGTCGTTGGCATCTCCACTTTGTTGTCGACTTCTTTTCCTTTTCGCAAGGTCATGGCGGCTTTGACCTCTCCATCTTTGTTGTGGTGAACTAGTACTTGCTTCATGTACTCCTTTAGGATTAGGCCTTTGGTTGACTTGGAAATTTGCCTTTCTCAACGGTCATTGCCAAAGTTTGCCTTGAAGCCGAAGAAGCAAGTTGTCCCACCATCTTCTCGAGGCTTGAAGCCATTGGGCTTGTGAGTTGAAGCCTGCTCTCATCTCATTCCGTAGTCCATCAATGGTGCGGTTTTGTTGCTCGATCATGGAGTTAGTAACATTCTTGAAATTTTGGAATGAATCCTCCCATTATGCGGTTGAGAGTAGTTTTGGTTCTGATTGTATGGTCTAAATGGTGGCTGAGAGGCTTGAGGAACTTGAGGAATTGGTTGCATTGGTGGAGCAGGAGCTGTTGGTCCATTCTGTTGGAATCCTTGAGACCATGAAAAATTGGGGTGGTCTCTCCATCCAGGATTATATGTGTTGGAGTATGGGTTGTAATTTGATGGCTTCCTCATGACACCGATGGCATTGGCTTGATCGAATATGAGTCATGGTCATGTGGCTCTGTTGATTTGCGGTCGTCAACGATGCTATTTGTCGAGAAAGACCTTGATTATCTCTTTGACTTCTTTGATTCCCGAACTTGACTTCGCCAATGTGAACCTCATTTACTCCTTTAATTCTTCTAGTATTCTGAGAGATCGACTCATTGTTGGGAATTATCCGCTTGTCATTGGAAGAAATCCCAAATCTCGATGCACTTTTGACATTAGCTCTCCTCCACTTGTTGCCATTAGCCATTCTTGCACATTTGGCAATAATCCTTCCAAGTATATTGGCATTGGTGCCATTTCTCGTACCCATGATGTGGACACTTCAAAAGTAGCCCATTGAATCGCTCCCACGCTTGAAAAAGCTGCTCGTCTTCTCTGCGGGTGAACTACTGAGATTTCCTGCGAATAGCATTGGTTTTATGACCTTTGGAAATATTTATTTAAAATTTCGTTACCATTTGTTCCCATGTTGTAATGCTATTAGCGGGCAATGTATTAAACCATGAGCAGGCTCTATCCTTTAAAGAAAATGGGAATAGTCTAAGTTTAACATCATCTTCTGAAAAATTCTCATATTTAAAAGTTTGACAAATTGTATGAAAATCATTCAGATGATTATATGGGTCCTCATTTTCTAATCCATAAAATGTTGGGAGACAATTTAGCACACTAGGTTTTAGTTCAAAACTCCTAGCAGCTACATTTGGGTATCGTATGCATGATGTGCTCAAATTAGCTAAGGGACTGAAGTAGTCCTTAAATGGCCTCTCTTGTGGTTCTGGTTGTTGCAAATCCATTTCAATTTTTTCTTTAAGTGCAATGTGCTTGTGTGTGCGAAGTGTTCTTTCTAATTCAAGGTCTATAGGTTCAAGATTAGGTGATAATGACCTACGACCATGCATGCAAATAAAGAAAATAAATTGAGAACAAAACAAATAAAAATAAAGAAGAAGGAGAAATTACGATACTAACCTTATTAATGCTTATTTTACAACCTTTCTAAAAAAACACACTAAAACAAATACGTGAAATAAAATAAAAATAAATTAAGATAAATAAAAAATTACAAAGAAAAATAACTTGAAAATTAAAATGCAGAAATTTAAAGAAGAGAAAAAGAAATTCTTACCTAAAAAATGTAAATTCGCCCTTTTTTTTTAAATAAGAAAAAAAAATTACAAGGAAACAACTATAATAATAATAATAATAATAATAATAATAATAATAAAATTATTTACAAAAAATTAATACTACAAATCAAAATACTTACCTCCCGACAGCGGCGCCAAAAACTTGTTGTGCAAATTTTGTTGAACTTCATAGCGCTTGCACGAATCTATTGTAGAATAGATCAATGGTGTTGAGTGTCGATCCCACGAGGAGGTGGATTTTAATTGTGTGTAGAATTAATTTTGTAAATGGGTGATTGGATTTATGGGGAAATTAATTTAAAGGATGCTAGAATGGGAAATTGATTTAAAGGATGCTAGAATTTAAATTGGAATGACAGAAATAATTAAACTGGAAACTATTGAGATAAAGCACTTGGGTATCTGGATCCGTATCAACATGCATCATGGGCTAAATAATCCTTATTAATACCAATTAAATCATGAGGGGGGAATCCACACCTCATGAACCACGCTCTAATCAATATGGTGTTAAGGGCTTATCGTGCCAAATAATAATAATCTTATACTAGGGTGCCGGTAAAACCAGGGCGGTAACTAGACAAGATTATTATTATTTGTCGACGAAAAGTCAAAACCTCCACAGAAATTAGAGGGAAGAGAAAATAAATTTACCAATTAAAGCCCATGACACATGTTGAGACTTCACCTTCAACCCAAGCTTGAAAGAAAATTAGCTACTCATTATTGAACTAGGGGTAAAATGGGAATTTTATTAAAATACGTAGAAAATACAAGATGGAGAAGAAATTACAGAAAACTAAGCTCAAAAATGGATTCAGGGTATCAAATTAGGGGGAGGCCCTTTTTATAGATACATTGAGTGAATCATGGCCATCGGATTAAAAATAGTTTGGATGCACAGAGTTGCGCCCGTCATCGGTGAACAGTAACACGTTTGACCACGGGTTTGACCACAGCGGTTTGAACGAGTAACACGGTTTGCACGGTTTGAACGATGTAAAGCGGTGCGAGCGATGTCGTGAATATATCCATGAAACGATGCAGTACATGTGAATAGTGCGTGCGTGTGAGCGATGCCATTTTCCTTTTATGCTCCTCTTAAGGTTTTTATATCTGAATTCAAAAGTGACGTCCGTTTTGCTATCCGAAATCTCGTTCATTGTGAAATGACCATGATACCCCTAAAATACACAAAATACTTAATAAAAACAAAACATATATAATTAAATAACAAAGACTTAAATAAATAAAATTAGAGATGTTAGTGAGATTTAAAGTGTAAAATGATGAATTTCTCCTTTATAAATATACACTTTCTAACACTCAACACCTATTTTTAGCCCTAAAACACTTTGCTCCCAATTTTCCCGTTTGCCCCCATTATCCTCACGGTCCGCGGTGGGCGGTCAATCGGCGCGGAATCGCATGAGTTCGATCTTTTGAGAATTCGGCCCCCAGCCGTTTTTGAAACGGTGGGCCCCGCCATGGGAGTTGGGGGAATTTCCCAAATGGGCAAGTTTAGTCGCCCCCGCCATCAACTTGCCAATTTTTTCGGTCCAAACGGAACCTCAACCCTCGGTCCCCCCATCCCGTTGCCCCCCCTCACCCCGCCGGGCTGTCGCAAATCAAAAGGTCTCGCCCGAGCCGTGTGCTAGACCCCAGGGCCGGTGGCCCGACCAGGGCCTTCCCCGCATGGCGTTCGGCCATAAACTGCCCATTTTTCGGGGCAGAAAACCGGCTCCCAACCCCCATCGCGTTGCCCCCAACCTCACGGTCCGTGGTCAAGCGGAACCGAATCGCGGCCGGATCATGAGTTCGGCCCCCTCTTGCTTTAAAACTTGCCCATTTTTTTGTAGTGCTATAGCCCCCGGCCGTGTGCTATAGCCCACCCCACCGGCCCCTCGGGTGCCAGGCCCGACCCGACCTCCCCCCCGTGGGTCGGCGCCCCGGACCCCCGAGGCCGACCAGGCCGCCCCCAGGGGCAGCAGGAAAATCGGGCGTTCGGCCATAAACTTGCCCATTTTTTCGGCCGTAAAACCGCCGGCTCCCAACCCCCATCGCGTTGCCCCCGCCTCACGGTCGCCGTCAGGCCGGAACTGCATCGCAGGATCGATCATGATTCTGACCCCCCTTTGGGCGGTCCCATAAAACTTGCCCATTTTTAGTAGTAAACCCACCAGATTAGTGTGCTATAGCCCGCCCGGCCCCCGGTCCGCCCAGGGAGCCGGCCCCCCCCACCGGGACCGGCCCAGGGCCTGCCCATTTTCGGCCCCAGCCGCCCCAGGGCCCCAGGAAAATCGGGCGTTCGGCCATAAACTTGCCCATTTTTGGCGGTAGTAAAACCGCCCAGGCTCCCAACCCCCATCGCGTTGCCCCCAGCCTCACGGTCCCACCCGGTCAAACGGAACCGTGATCGCAGCCGGATCATGAGTTACCCCCCTCATTGCCCATAAAACTTGCCCATTTTTCGGTAGTAAAAAATCCGCCCGGCCGTGTGCTATAACCCACCCGGGCCCCGCCGGCGCCGCCCGGCCCGGCCGGCCTCCCCGCCGTGACGCCCCGGGGCCCCGCCCGGCCAAGCCCCCAGAAAAAAATCGGGCGTTCGGCCATAAACTTGCCCATTTTCGGCCGTCGTAAAACCCCGCTCCCAACCCCCATCGCGTTGCCCCCCAGCCTCACGGTCCCGCCCGGTCCCAAACGGAACCTTGTCGCATCCGGATCATGAGTTCGGCCCCCTCATTTGCCGACCATAAAACTTGCCCATTTTTTCGGCCCCAAAACCGTCCAGCCGTGTGTGCTATAGCCCACCCGGGCCCGCCCCATGACACGCCCGCCGCCCGACCCCTCCCGGCCTCCCGCCGGGGACCGAGCCCCCCAGGGCCCCCGCCCCGCCAGCCGCCCCCCAGGCCGCGGGAAAATCGGGCGTTCGGCCATAAACTTGCCCATTTTCGCCCGTAAAACCGCCGGCTCCCAACCCCCATCGCGTTGCCCCACCCAGCCTCACGGTCCCGCCGGTCAAATGGAACCCGTCGCAGGCCGGATCATGATTCACGGCCCCTCATTGCGGCCATAAAACTTGCCCATTTTGGCCGTAAAACCGTCCATGCCCGAGTGTGCTATAGCCCACCGGGCCCCGCCCGGGCCCGCCCGCCCGCCCGACCCGACCGGCCTCCCAGGCCGGGACCACGCCCCAGGGACCCCCGCCCGCCCCGCCCAGGGGCCAGCGCGGAAAATCGGGCGTTCGGCCATAAACTTGCCCATTTTTGGCCGTAAAACCAGCCGGCTCCCAACCCCCATCGCGTTGCCCCCCTCACGGTCCCCCGGTCCCAAACGGAACCCAATCGCAGCCCGGATCATGAGTTACGGCCCCCTCTTTGGGGCCGGTTGCCCATTTTGGCTATAACCCACCGGGCCGTTCGGCCATAAACTTGCCCATTTTTAGCCCTCGCCGGCGCCCCCCGCCGGCCCCCCCAGGGGACCCCCATGGGAAAATCCCCGCCTTCGGCCATAAACTTGCCCATTTTTTCGGGTAAAATCGGGCGTTCCCAACCCCCATGCCCATTTTGCCCGCGCCCCACAGTCCCAACCATAAAAATCGCGTTGCCCCATCATTTTCCCCTCATTGCCCAAAACTTGCCCATTTTTCATGTGCTATAACCCCCCGTGTCTTGCCCCGGTGGCCCACCGTGTGCTATAGCCCCCGACCATGCCCCCCACGGGCCTCCCCCCAGGGGGCCAGCCCAGACCCCGGAGACCCCAGCCCGCCCCAGGGCCCAAAGCGGGAAAATCGGGCGTTCGGCCATAAACTGCCCATTTTTCGGCCGTAAAACCGAGCTCCCAACCCCCCATCGCGTTGCCCCGCCTCACGGTCCGCGGTCAAGCGGAACCGCAATCGCAGCCGGATCATGAGTTACAGCCCCCTCATTGCCCGGCCATAAAACTTGCCCATTTTTAAAAAGCCGTAAAACCGTCCGGCCGTGTGCTATAGCCCACCGGGCCCCCGCGCCCGCCGTTCGCCCGACCCGGCCTCCCCCCCGGGGCCAAGCCCCGAGGGCCCGAGGGCCACCGCCCCCCAGGGGCAGCAGGAAAATCGGGCGTTCGGCCATAAACTTGCCCATTTTTGGGCCGTAAAACCATGATTCCAACCCCCATCGCGTTGCCCCCGCCTCACGGTCCCGCCAAAGCACCGCAATCGCAGCCCGGATCATGAGTTACGGCCCCCTCTTTGCCATAACAGCTTGCCCATTTTGGCCAGTGACCAGCCCCAGAGCCCCCACCGGGCCCCCCGCTCCCACCCGGGCCTGCGCCCCGGCCCAGGACCAAGAGCCCGCCCCAACCCAGGCTCAGCCGCCTCACCGCCCCAGTTTGGCAGCAGAAAAATCGGGCAGGTTTATGGCGGCCATAAAACTTTTCCATTTTGGTCCCCTCGGCTCTCCCAACCCCCCATCGCGTTGCCCCTCCTCACGGTCCCGGTCAAGCGGAACGCCCAATGTCGACCGGGATCATGAGTTACGGCCCCCTCATTGCCCGGCCATAAAACTTGCCCATTTTCTGGCCGTAAAAATGGGCACTTGGCCCCATCCCCGTGTGCTATAGCCCACGGGGCCCCGTTGGCCAGCCCCACCCCCCTCCAAGCGGAACCCCCAGATGATTCGGGGTTTGGGGAAAAGGACCGTGTTTATAGCCCCATAAACGATTTTCCCCCCCATTTTGCCGTTGAACCGCCCATTTTTGGCCAGGACCAAACCCGCCCCAAACCGTGGGCCGGATCCCAACCCCTCTTTGTTGCCCGGCCCCGCCCAACCCCATCGCGTTGCCCCCAGCCTCACGGTCAGCGGAACGGCCCCCATCGGCGTGGCCCCGGATCATGAGTTCGGCCCCCTCATTGCCGGCCATAAAACTTGCCCATTTTCGGCCTAAAACCAAATTTATGGCCGGCAATGAGGGCGTGTGCTCATAGCCCACCGGGCCCGGTTCCGTTTGGACCCCAACCCGCCTCCCCAGGCCTCCCCGCCGGGGAGGCCCCGAGGGCCCGCCCGGCGACCGCAGAAGGGGCAAAAATCGGGCGTTTGGCCATAAACTTTTCGGCCGTTTCGGCCCCTCCCAACCCCCATCGCGTTGCCCCCGCCTCACGGTCCGTCGGTCAAGCGGAACCGCCCGAGCCGCGGCCCCCCTCTTCATGAGTTACAAATGGCCGGCATAAAACTTGCCCATTTTTTATTTTATGGCCCAATGAGGGAGGCCCGTAACTCTTGATCGGGCTGCGGTGCCGGTTCCGTTTGGACCGGCCGGGACCGCCCCGCCCACAGGGACCCCGCCCACCACCCGGCCGCCCCGTTTTGGGCGAAAAATGGGCAAGTTTCGGGCGTTCGGCCATAAACCGTTTTCGCCCATTTTCGGCCGTAAAACCCCCTCCCAACCCCCCATCGCGTTGCCCCCGCCTCACGTCCCGGGGGCCCGCCCGGCCCGGATCATGCGGCCCCCTCTTTGGGGGCCGTGTCCCATGGGCTGATCCAGGCCCCGGCCCCCTTTCTGGCCAAAAATGGGCAAGTTTATTTCTGGCAGGAAAAAATGAACCGTAAAACTGCCATTTTACCCCCCAGCTAAAACCATTCCGTTTGGACCCCACTGGCCTCCGCGTGGGATCCCCGGCCCAGGGTTGGGAGGCGGGGGTTTCGAAAAAAAAATGGCAAGTTATGGCCATAAACTTGCCATTTTCCCGTTTCGGCCCCTAGAGGCCAAGTGCTAACCCCCATGGCGGCGTTGCCCCCGTGGCGTCGGTCCCGGTCCGGTCAGTCAAGCACAACATAATCGCGGCCCCGGATCATGGCTGGCCTCATTGCCGGCCATAAAACTTGCCCATTTTCGGACGGCCGAAAAATGGAGGCCGTGGCCCAGACCACCGGGTAACTCATGATCGGGGCCTGCGGTTCGTTTCCGTTTGGCCATCGGCGGGGCCGCGCCCGAGGGGCCCCGCGATGGGGTGGTTGGGCCCCGAGGAGCGGTTTCAGGCCCTCCAATGGGCAAGTTTATGGCCAAACTTGCCCATTTTTGGCGTTTCGGCCCTTCAGCTCCCAACCCCCCATCGCGTTGCCCCCGCCTCACGGTCCCCGGTCCAAACGGAAAATCGCCCGGATCGCAGGAGCGCCCCCCTGTTTTCTGGCCATAAAACTGAGCCCATTTATGGCCCAATGAGGGCCGTAACTCATGATCCCGGGCTGCGATTGCAACGTTCCGTTTAACTCAGCGGGGCCTCCTCTGAGGCGGGAGGGGAGCAATGATGGGGGTTGGAGGGCCGGTTTCTGGCTGCCAAAAATGGGCAAGTTTATGGCGAGCTGCATGTGCACATTTTCCGGTTTTGGCCCCTCGGTGGCGGTCGGTGGCAGCGGGGGTCCTCGGTGCGTCGGTCCCGGTCCCGGCGCGGCCCCGGATCGGGCGGGCGGCGCGCCCCGGCGAGGGCCGGGTGGGCTGAGCTACCGCTTTGACGGTTTCTGGCCATAAAATAGGCAAGTTTTATGGCCCCACAATGAGAGGCCGTAACTCATGATCGGGGCTGCGATTGCGGTTCCGTTTGGACCCGCGGGACCGTGGGCGGGGCAATGATGGGGGGTTGGGGCCCGGTTTCTGGCCGAAAAATGGGCAAGTTTATGGCGAGCGCCCGTTTTCGTTTCGGCCCCTCGGGGCGGTCGGTGGCGGCCCCAGGCCCTCGGTGGCGTCGGTCCCAGCGAGGAGCGCCCGGTCCGGGCGGGGCGGGCGCGGTCCCAGCCGGTAGGGGCTACCGGCCCCGGCCGGCCCCGGTTTCTGCTTTTCGGCCCAGTCGAAAAATGCCCCAATGAGGGCCGTAACTCATGATCCCGGGCTGCGATGCGGTTCCGTTTGGACCCGGGGCCGTGAGGCGGGGGCAATGCGATGGGGGTTGGGAGCCCATTTTCGGCCGAAAAATGGGCAAGTTTATGGCGAGCAGCCGATTTTCCGTTTTCGGCCCCTCGGGGCGGTCGGTGGCAGCGGGGGCCTCGGTGCGTCGGTCCCAGCGGGAGGCCAGGTCAGTCGAGGCGGGCCCGTGGCGCGGCCCCAGGCGAGGCCCGGGTGGGCTATAGCACCGGCCGTGGCCAGGGATTTTCTGGCCAGAAAAAATGGGCAAGTTTATGGCCGGGCAATGAGGGCCGTAACTCATGATCGGGGGCTGCGATGCGGTTCCGTTTGGACCCAGCGGGACCGTGAGGCGGGGGCAGCGATGGGGGTTGGGAGCCGCGGTTTCTGGCCGAAAAATGAGCAAGTTTATGGCCGAAACGCCCGATTTTCCGTTTTCGGCCCCTCGGTGGCGGTCGGTGGCAGCGGGGCCCTCGGTGGCGTCGGTCCCAGCCGAGCGGAGGCGGGCGGCGGATGTCGGGCGGCGAGCCGGGTGGGCTATAGCACCACGGCGGGAGCGTTTCTGGCCGAAAAATGGGCAAGTTTATGGCCGGGCAATGAGGAGCCGTAACTCATGATCGGGGCTGCGGTGCGGTTCCGTTTGGACCGCGGGACCGTGAGGCGGGGGCAGATGGGAGGGTTGGAGCCGGCGGTTTCCCGAGAAAAAATGGGCAAGTTTATGGCGAGCGCGATTTTCCGTTTTAGGCCCTCGGGCGATCGGTGGCAGCGGCGGGAGCCCCTCGGGCGTCGGTCCCAGCCCGAGGGCGGTCGGGCCGGCGGGCCCCGGCGAGCCCTATAGCACAGGCCGGCGGATGGTTTCTGGCCGAAAAATGGGCAAGTTTATGGCCGGGCAATGAGGGCCGTAACTCATGATCGGGCTGCGATGCGGTTCCGTTTGGACCAGCGGGACCGTGAGGCGGGGGCAGCGATGGGGGGTTGGGAGCCGGCGGTTTCTGGCCCAAGTTTATGGCGAACGCCGGATTTTCCGTTTCGGCCCCTCGGGGCGGTCGGTGGCAGCGGGGAGCCTCGGTGGCGTCGGTCCCAGCGGGCGGTCGGTCGAGGTCGGGCGGGCGCGGGTGAGCCCGGCGAGGCCGGGTGGGCTATAGCACACCCGTGACAGTTTCTGGCCGTTTTATGGCCCAATGAGGGCCGTAACTCATGATCAGGCTGCGATGCGATTCCGTTTGGACCGGCGGGACCAGAGGCGGGCAGCGATGGGGGTTAGGGCCGCGGTTTCTGGCCGGCGAAAATGGGCAAGTTTATGGCCCGGCTTGCCGATTTTCCGTTTTCGGCCCTCGGGCGGTCGGTGGCGCGGGGCCTCGGTGGGCGTCGGTCCCAGCGGCGGTCGGTCGGGTGGGCGGCGGCCCCGTGGGGCCGGGTGAGCTATAGCACATGAGCAGTTTCTGGAAAAATGGGCAAGTTTTATGGCCCCAAATAGAGCCGTAACTCATGATCCCGGGGCTGCGGTGCGGTTCCGTTTGGACCCAGCGGGACCGTGAGCGGGGAGCGATGGGGGTTGGGAGCCGGCGGTTTCTGGCCAAAAAATGGGCAAGTTTATGGCGAACGCGATTTTCCGTTTTCGGCCCCTCGGCGGTCGGTGGCAGCGGCGGGGGCCCTCGGTGGCGTCGGTCCCGGCGGTGAGGGCCCGGTCAGGCGGAGCGCGGTCAGGGCCGGGTGGCTATAACACCATGCAGCCCAGGGGCCGAAAAATGGGCAAGTTTATGGCCCCAATGAGGCCGTAACTCATGATCGGGGCTGCGATGCAGTTCCGTTTGGACCCAGCGGGGCCAGTGAGGCGAGGGAGCAGCGATGGGGGTTGGGGCCGCGGTTTCTGGCGAAAAATGGGCAAGTTTATGGCGAAACGCCCGATTTTCCGTTTCGGCCCCTCGGGCGGTCGGTGGCAGCGGGGCCCTCGGTGGCGTCGGTCCCAGCGCGGCGGCGGTCGAAACGGGCGGGCCCCCGGCGGGGCTATAACTAGCACGGCCGGCGGAGCGGTTTCTGGCCGAAAAATGGACAAGTTTTATGGCCGGGCAATGAGGGCCGTAACTCATGATCGGGGCTGCGATGCGGTTCCGTTTGGACCGGCGCGGGCCGTGAGGCGGGGAGCAACGCGATGGGGGTTAGGGCCGGCGGTTTCTGGCCCGAAAAATGGGCAAGTTTATGGCGAACGCCCGATTTTCCGTTTTCGGCCCCTCGGCGGTCGGTGGCAGCGGGGGCCCTCGGTGCGTCGGTCCCCGCGGGGAGGCGGTCGGGGCGGGCGGGCGCGGCCCCAGTGAGGCCGGGTGGGGTGGGCTATAGCACACGGCCGTGGCAGTTTCTGGTAGAAAAATGGGCAAGTTTATGGCGGGCAATGAGGGCCGTAACTCATGATCCGGGGCTGCGGTGCGTTCCGTTTGGACCGGCGGGACCGTGAGGCGGGGGCAACGATGGGGGTTAGGAGGCCGGCGGTTTCTGGCGAAAAATGGGCAAGTTTATGGCCGAACGCCCGATTTTCCGGTTCGGCCCCGCGGGGGGCTGGCGGTGGCAGGGGGGGGGCCCTCGGGGTGCGTCGGTCCCAGCGGGGCAGTCGGGTCGGTCGGGCGCGCGGCCCCAGCGAGGCCGGGTGGCTATAGCACACGGCCGTGAGCGGTTTCTGGCCCAAGTTTTATGGCCCAAAATGAGAGGCCGTAACTCATGATCGGGGCTGCGGTGCGTTCCGTTTGGACCGGCGGGACCGTGAGGCGGGGGCAACGATGGGGGGTTGGGAGGCCGTGGTTTCTGGCCGAAAAATGGAGCAAGTTTATGGCGAGCAATGATTTTCCGTTTCGGCCCCTCTCGGGTCGGTGGCCGCCGGGGGGGCCCTCGGGGGGCGTCGGTCCCCGGCGGGGGGGGCCGGGCTAGGGCGCCGCCCCGAGGGGCCGGGTGGCTATAGCACGGCGGACCAGGCCCAAAGGGGGGCCGTAACTCATGAGGGCCGTAACTCATGATCTGCGATGCGATTCCGTTTGGACCAGCGGGGCCGTGAGTGGCGGGGAGCAGATATGGGGGTTAGGCCCGGTTTCGGCGAAAAATGGGCAAGTTTATGGCGAACGCCCGATTTTTCCGTTTGGCCTCCCTCGGGGCGAGTCGGTGGCCCAGCGAGGCCCCCTCGGTGGCGTCGGTCCCGGGCGAGGTCAGTCGGCGGTCAAGCGGGCGCGTCGCGGCCGAGTGGCTATAGACCCGGCCCGGACGCAGTTTCTGGCCGAAAAATGGACAAGTTTATGGCGGCCAATGAGGCCGTAACTCATGATCGGGGCTGCGATTGCGGTTCCGTTTGGACCAGCGGGACCGTGAGGCGAGGGAGCGATAGATGGGGGGTTGGGAGGCCGTGCGGTTTTACCGAAAAAATGGGCAAGTTTATGGCGAAACGCCCGGATTTTCCGTTTTTGGCCCCTCGGGGCGGTCGGTGGTGGCGGGGGCCCTCGGTGCGTCGGTCCCAGCCCCGGGAGGCCAGTCGAGGCGGGCGGCGCGGCCCCAGGCGGGGCCAGGTGGGCTATAGCACCCCCCTGGCCAGTTTCTGGCCCAAAAATGGGCAAGTTTTATCGCCGGGCAATGAGGGGGCCGTAACTCATGTTCCGGGGCTGCGATTGCGTTTTCGTTTGGACCGGCGGGGCCGTGAGCGAGGAGCAGCGATGGGGTTGGGGCCGGTTTCTGGGCGAAAAATGAGCAAGTTTATGGCCAAACGCCCGTTTTCCGTTTTCGGCCCCTCGGGGGGGGGTCGGTGGCCGGGGGGGGTCCTCGGTGGGCGTCGGATCCCGGCGGGGTCGGTCGGTCAGGGCGGGCGGCGCGGCCCCGGGGCCGGGTGGGCTATAGCACTGGCCGTGAGCCAGTTTCGGACCGAAAAAAATGGGCAAGATTTTATGCGGGCAATGAGGGCCGTAACTCATGATCGGGCTGCGATGCGGTTCCGTTTGGACCGGCGGGGCCGTGAGGCGGGGAGCAGCGATGGGGGTTAGGAGCCGCGGTTTCTGGCCAAAAATGGGCAAGTTTATGGCGAAATAATGATTTCCGTTTTCGGCCCCTCGGTGCGGTCGGTGGCAGCGGGGCCCTCGGTGGCGTCGGTCCCCGGCCCAGTGAGGATTGAGTCGGGGAAATTTTGGCGGCCCTTGGCCCGGCGAGGCCGGGTGGCTATAGCACACGGCCCGTGGCAGTTTACGGCCGAAAAATGGGCAAGTTTTATGGCCGGGCAATGAGGGGGCCGTAACTCATGATACGGGGCTGCGACTTTTGTTCCGTTTGGACCAGCGGGACCGTGAGGCGGGGGGCAACGCGATGGAGGGGTTGGGTGCAGGCGGTTTTCTGGCCGAGAAAAATGGAGGCAAGTTTATGGCGAGCAAGGAATTTTCCGTTTTCGGCCCCTCGGGGCGGTCGGTGGCAGCGGGGGGCCCCTCGGCCGGTTTCCCGGCAGTCCCGAGGAGGGTCGGTCGGGCCGGGCGAGCGCGCGGCCCCGTGAGGCCCGGGTGGGCTATAGCACCACGGCCGTGGACAGTTTCTGGCCAAAAAAATGGGCAAGTTTTATGGCGGGCAATGAGGCCGTAACTCATGATCAAGGGGCTGCGATGCAGTTCCGTTTGGACAGCCGGGGCCGGACCGTGAGGCGGGCAACGATGGGGGTTAGGGCCGCGGTTTCTGGCCGAAAAAATGAGCAAGTTTATGGCGAACGCCCCGATTTTCCGTTTTCGGCCCCTCGGCGGCGTCGGTGGCAGCGGGGAGCCCTCGGGCGTCGGTCCCAGCCCGAGGGGGCCGTGTCGAGGCGGGCGGCGCGCCCCCGAGGCCGGTGTGGCTATAGCCGGCCGTGAGCTTTCTGGCCAAAAAATGGGCAAGTTTATGGCGGGCAATGAGGGCCGTAACTCATGATCGGGGCTGCGATGCGGTTCCGTTTGGACCAGGGGACCGTGAGGCGGGGAACGCGATGGGGGTTAGGCCGCGGTTTCTGGCCAAAAAATGGGCAAGTTTATGGCGAGCACGCCCGATTTTCGTTTCGGCCCCTCGGGCGGTCGGTGGCAGCGGGGTCCTCGGTGGCGTCGGTCCCAGCGGGGTCGGTCGGGTCGGGCCCCAGGCCCAGGCCCAGGCCCGGGTGGTGCTATAACCTGCTTACCACAGGCCGTGAGACAGTTTCTGGCCAAAAATGGGCAAGTTTTATGGCCGGGCAATAGAGGGCCGTAACTCATGATCGGGGCTGCGATGCGGTTCCGTTTGGACAGCGGGACCGTGAGGCGGGGAGAGCGATGGGGGTTGGGAGCCGCGGTTTCTGGCGAAAAATGGAGCAAGTTTATGGCGAAACGCCCGATTTTCCGTTTCGGCCTCTCGGTGCGGTCGGTGGCAGCGAGGCCCTCGGGCGTCGTCCCAGCCCAGTGGGAGGCGTCGGGCGGGCGGCGGCCCCGCGAGGCAGGTGAGCTATAGCACACAGGCCGTGAGGCAGTTTCTGGCCAAAAAAATGGCAAGTTTTATGGCGGGCAATGAGGGCCGTAACTCATGATCGGGGCTGCGATGCGTTCCGTTTGGACCGGCGGGACCCGTGAGGCGGGGAACGCGCGATAGGGTTAGGAGCCGGCGGTTTCTGGCCGAAAAATGGGCAAGTTTATGGCGAACGCCCGATTTTCCGTTTTCGGCCCCTCGGGGCGGTCGGTCGGTGGCAGAGGTCCTCGGGCGTCGGTCCCAGCGGGGAGGCCCGGTCGGGCGGCGGCGCGGCCCCGGCGGGCAGGAGGTGGGCTATAGCACGGCCGTGGACGGCAGTTTCTATGGCCGAAAAATGGGCAAGTTTTATGGCGGGCAATGAGGCCGTAACTCATGATCGGGCTGCGATGCGGTTCCGTTTGGACCAGCGGGACCGTGAGGCGAGGGCAATGCGATGGGGGTTAGGAGCCGGTTTCTGGCCGAAAAATGGAGCAAGTTATGGCGAAGCCCGATTTTCCGTTTTCGGCCTCTCGGGGCGGTCGGTGTGGCGGGGGGGGTCCTCGGTGGCGTCGGTCCCAGCGGGGCAGTCGGTCGGGAGGGGCGGGCGCGGCCCCGGCCCGGCCCCGGTGGGCTATAGCACACCGTGAGCAGTTTTCTGGCCGAAAAAATGGGCAAGTTTATGGCGGCAATGAGGGCCGTAACTCATGATCGGGGCTGCGGTGCGTTTCCGTTTGGACCAGCGGGACCGTGAGGCGAAGCAGCGATGATGGGGTTAGGGAGCCCGTGGTTTCTGGCCGAAAAATGGGCAAGTTTATGGCGAACGCCCGATTTTCCGTTTTCGGCCCCTCGGGGCGGTCGGTGGCCGCGAGGGTCCTCGGTGGCGTCGGTCCCAGCGGGCCGGTCGGGGGGCGGTCGGGCGGCCGGCCCGGGCGGGCGGGTGGCTATAACACCGGCCGGAGCAGTTTCTGGCCGAAAAATGGACAAGTTTATGGCGGCCCAAAGAGGGCCGTAACTCATGATCGGGGCTGCGATGCAGTTCCGTTTGGACCAGCGGGACCGTGAGGCGGGAACAGCGATGGGGGGTTAGGAGCCCGGCGTTTCTGGCCAAAAATGGGCAAGTTTATGGCGAGCATTGCCGATTTTCCGTTTTGGCCCCTCGGGGCGGTCGGTGGCCCGGGAGCCCCGGTGGGCGTCGGTCCCAGCGGGGAAGGTCGGGGCCGGGCGCGGCCCCGGCGGGGCCGGTGGCTATAACACCCGTGGCCGTGAATGTTTCTGGCCATGAAAAATGGGCAAGTTTTATGGCGGGCAATGAGGCCGTAACTCATGATCCGGGGCTGCGGTGCGTTCCGTTTGGACCAGCGGGGCCGTGAGGCGGGGAGCAGCGATGGGGGTTAGGAGCCCGCGGTTTTCTGGCCGTAAAATGGGCAAGTTTATGGCGAGCGCCGCGATTTTCCGTTTCGGCCCCTCGGGCGGTCGGTGGCCGGCGGGTGTCCTCGGTCGGCGTCGGTCCCAGCGGGGCTAGGTCGGGAGTCGGGCGGGCGCGCGGCGGGCCGGGTGAGCTATAGCACACCACGGCCAGTTTCTCTGTGAAAAATGGGCAAGTTTTATGGCCGGGCAATGAGGGCCGTAACTCATGATCGGGGCTGCGATGCGGTTCCGTTTGGGCCGCGGGACCGTGAGGCGGGGAAGCGCGATGGGGGTTAGGGCCGGCGTTTCTGGCCGAAAAATGGGCAAGTTTATGGCGAAACGCCCGATTTTCCGTTTCGGCCCCTCGGGGCGGTCGGTGGCAGCGGGGTCCTCGGTGGCGTCGGTCCCGGCGGTCGGTCGGGCGAGGCGGGCGGCCCCGGCGAGGCCCGGTGGGCTATAGGCACAGGGCCGTGAGTTTGAAGTTTCTGGCCAAAGAAAAAAATGGGCAAGTTTTATGGCCGGGCAATGAGGGCCGTAACTCATGATCGGGAGCTGCGGTGCGTTCCGTTTGGACCGTGGGCCGTGAGGCGGGGCCCGATTTTCTCTCGATGGGGGTTAGGAGCCCGTGTTTCTGGCCCCAAAATGAGCAAGTTCCCAAGTTTATGGCGGGCAATGAGGGGCCGTAACTCATGATCGAGGGCTGCGGTGCAGTTCCGTTTGGACCAGGGGACCCGTGAGGCGAGGCAGCGATGGGGGTTAGGAGGCCCGTTTCTGGCCGAAAAATGGGCAAGTTTATGGCGAGCAGCTTGGATTTTCCGTTTCGGCCCCTCGGTGGCGGTCGGTGGCAGCGTCCCTCGGTGGCGTCGGTCCCAGCGGGGGTCCCGAGGGTCGAGACGGGCGCGGCCCCAGCGGGCCAGGTGGGCTATAACTCACAGGCCCGTGAGACGGTTTCTGGCCCCAAAAATGGGCAAGTTTATGGCGGGCAATGAGGGCCGTAACTCATGATCGGGGCTGCGATGCGTTCCGTTTGGACCGAGCGGGACCGTGAGGCGGCGGGGACAGCGATGGGGGTTAGGCCGCGGTTTCTGGCCAAAAATGGGCAAGTTTATGGCGAGCACTTTCGATTTTCCGTTTCGGCCCCTCGGTGGGTCGAAAACTGGCGGTGGCCGGGTCCTCGGGGGTCGTCGGTCCCCGGTGGGGTGCGGTCGGTCGGAGTCGGCGGGCGCGGCCCCAGCGAGGCCCCGTGGCTATAGCACCACAGCCGTGAGGCCAGTTTCTGGCCGAAAAATGGGCAAGATTTATGGCCGGTGGGGTGGGCCGTAACTCATGATCGGGACTGCGGTGCATTTCCCCGTTGGGCCAGCCCGGGACCGTGAGCGAACATGCGATCAGGGTTAGGGCCGCCAGTTTCTGGCCAAAGAAAAAATGCAAGTTTATAAAACTTGCCCATTTTCCGTTTCGGCCCCTCGGGGCGGTCGTGGCTATAGCGAGGGCCCTCGAGGCGTCGGTCCCAGCCAGGCCGACCTCCCGTCGAGGCCAAGCGCCCCAGGCCCCCCGTGGGCAGTAGGCTATAACCCGTGAGGCAGTTTCTGCGAAAAATGAGCGGGGACACCGGCATAGCATTGAGGTAGTAACTCATGATCCGGACTGCGGTGCCCCATCCGTTTGGGCCGGCCGGACCGTGAGGCGGCGAGGGCGATGGGGATCATGATTCCCCCGGCAGTTTCACAGTGCCGCCGTAAAACAAGTTTATGGCGAAACGAGCCCGATTTTCCGTTTCGGCCTCTCGGTTTCGGTGGCGGAGGGTCCTCGGTGGCGTCGGTCCCAGCGATCGATCGGGAGTCGAGGCGGGGCGGGCGGCCCCGTGGGGGCAGGTGGGCTATAGCCCTGTGCCCGTCGGACGGTTTCCAAAAATGGGCAAGTTTTATGGCGTAACAATGAGGGCGTAACTCAATGATCCGGGGCTGCGATTGCGGTTCCGTTTGGACCAGCCCGGGACCGTGAGGCGGGGAGCAACGATGGGGGGTTAGCGGCAGTTTCTGGCCAATGGACAAGTTATGGCGGCGCTTGGATTTTCCCCGTTTTCGGCCCTCGAAGGCGGTCGGTGGCAGCGAGAGGCCCCTCGGTGCGTCAGTCCCAGCGAGGGGAGGCAGTCCCAGGGCGGGCGCAGCCCCCGCCAGAGTCCAGGAGTGGCGCCTGGCCGTGTGAGCCGGTTTCTGGCCTGAGCAAGTTTATGGCCGGGCAATGAGAGCCGTAACTCATGATTCGGGCTGCGATTGCGATTCGTTTGGACGGCGGGACCGTGAGGCGGGGAGCGATCGGGGTTGGGCCCGTGGTTTACGGCCGAAAAAATGGGCAAGTTATGGCGAACGCCCGATTTTCGTTTTCGGCCCCCTCGGGCGGTCGGTGGCGTAGGGTCCTCCGATGGGCGTCGGTCCCAGCCGGGCGGTCCAGTCGGGTTTTAATTTTAGGCGGCCCAGTGGGTATATAAGGTGGCTATAGCACAGTTTCCCGAAAAATGGGCAAATTTTATGGCCGGGCAATGAGGGCCGTAACTCTCATGATCCGGGCTGCGATGCCCATTCCGTTTGGACAGCCGGGCCGTGAGCTTGAAGCTTTATGGGGGTTAGGAGCCATGCGGTTTCTGACCCGAAAAATGAGCAAGTTTATGGCCAAACGCCCGATTTTCCCGTTTCGGCCCCTATGGCAGGCCCAATCGGTGGCAGCCGGGCTCTCGGTGGGCGTCAGTCCCGGCGGGGCGGTCGGGGCGGAAAAATGTCAAAGTTTATGGCCCAATAGGCGTGAGGCCGGGTGGGCTGCACGTTTGGACAGCTGGCCGTCGCCAGTTTACAAAAGAAAAAAATAGGCAAGTTTATGGCCGGCAATGAGAGGAGCGTAACTCATGATCAGGGGCTGTGATTCCCGTTTGGACCCGGCGGGGCCAAGTGAGGCGGGGACAGCGATAGAGTTGAGGCCCCGGTTTTACGGCCGATGGCAAGTTATGGCGAACCCGGTCTCCCGTTTCGGCCTCGGGGCGGTCGGTGGCAGCGGGGCCTCGGAAGCGTCAGTCCCCCGTGAGGCGGTCAGGCAGACGAGCGCGGCCCCAGCGAAACCAGTGTGCTATAACTCTTCTGACGGCGAGGGCGGTTTTCACGAAAAAAATGGGGCAAGTTTATGGCCGAACGTGAGGGCCGTAACTCATGATCGGGGCTGCGGTGCGTTTCGT
>JASUUI010000269.1:0-13954 GCA_030444775.1 Atalantia buxifolia | reverse complement strand
ATTTTTTCACTTATTTAGCCCATGTAGGAGATTGGACTAGAGACCAGAAAAGGTTTTCGGGCTCGATTGATACCCCATAGGCCTCAACATTGTCTGGGTGAACCGGCCGTAAAGGGAGTGATTTATCTTAGATATGAATGGGGTGTGCTTGGGAATATCGTACGGGAAATCAAACGGTGGCCCCTGCCAACTTATAATTTGACGAGTTCCGTCCCTGTCGAACGCAAAAATTCTCAAAACAGGTGCTACGTACAACACAAGTTCTTCGTATAATTCGTGTTCATTGCAGAAAATGAGTTATTGGATTTTAACCATTCTTGATTTTCAATCCAATAAATTTTATGCCCGACAAAGTTAATTGGTAATATGTCGTCTATCCAATTTATATCTTGTTTCGTGATTACATAGTGATTTGTACGTATAAGAAAGATATAAGAGCTACGTACATACCACGATGTCATTAACCGAGATATGAATTAATATGTAGCTAAGTTTTGTTAAGTACTATGCGTTACTCATTTCAATGGAATGCAAGTTGAATTCACCCAACGTGCATTCAAATCTAAATGGAAAGCAAACATGCCTTCTCCTGGGGCAACGATTACACCTGGAGTGCCATCTAATCCATTTATCGTGAGCCCCCCACGATTGTGTTTTATTGGCCCTCCTAAGATCTGAAGAAATGATTATAAGAATTTTTACACCGACGAATATTGCTGGCTGCATAAGCGTTCTTGCAGGTGCTGTTAAAGTTTCATGATGCCTTAACTTAAGAACTATTTCGAAATAATAAGTTGACAGACCCATTTGAGAGTTGAGACACAATAGATCATTAAAGCCTGCGTAGAATAGAAAACATTTTACACGCAAATAGTCACTGAAACTTTTGTTTGTTGCCAGCTCTTCTTCGTCATTATGTTACTTAATCGTTACTTAATCGAAATTTTGCAATAATTCAACTTGCCTGGCCCAATTTTCTTGCTTTAGAAATGCCTTTTTCCTCGCAACTTTTGCTCAATGAGTGAAGTGGCCATTAGCCAGCCCAGGCGCCGTAGCCTTTGTTCCCTTTTCTTCGTTTCTTTCACGTTTGTTCTTCCTTTTTTCCCAATTTCATCAAAGTGCCCAAAATTTGGTATGTGTGAATTGTGGTTACATACACGCAACTCGATGACAGGCTTATTTCACTAGCTAAAAGATTCTATATATAAATTATGAGATTCGGATCAACAACTAAAATGATTCAGCAGGGTCCATGGTCTCAAACAATAAATAATTAAGAAACTAACGTTAGGTTTCAACTCAACTAACGGGGTTTCCTTTTCTGTGAATTGGACCTCTCTACTCCTCTATGAACCAAAAATCACGAAAATCATAGTGTGGTCCTATGATCTCCATCTATTCACATTGTTCATGAGCAATAGGGTAGGTACCATCACGTCAATGGATTCTTCCTTGTGGCCCAATTTTATCATCAATTCAAAGTTGATTTTCTAGTTCCAAAATGGTTTCCAATTTTAAATTATCCCATCTATGTTGTTGCTTCTCATAGCAGATTGCAAAATCAATTAGTTTCTAACCTATTTAAGCTAAATGTTCTTGCTTACGTTTGATAAGTGTAACTTTGCGTTGGCCTTCGTCTTTTTTTTTATTATACTGTAATCTATATGTGATTTAAAATTCCATCTAATCACGCACGTGTATTCACGCACACGTGCACGCATGTATACCAAGCCTTACTAATATAATCTTTAACAAGTTACTTTTAAAGTAATTACTGTTAACAGCCCGAGCCTCACAACTAAGTAGATATTACTCGGGTTTGACACATAACTATCACAAGTTTGTTATTGGGCTTTGCAACCTAAAACACGTCCATTTAGTTAGAAGAGCCGATGAATTATAAAACAATCTAGAAACTCACTCGCTATCAATGTGGGGTATTACATACTTTCCAATAGGATAACCTTATGTCCTCGCGAGAGTCACTGGAAATGGAATGAAACAAAACCATATCGTAAACATATCTATCCACACAATAGGTCGTAAGTTGGCTCTGATATTAATTGTAACAGACCTAGACTCAACAACAAAATAGATATTTTTTGCTTTAGGTGCACAGCTCATCACAGTGTAGTTTTTAGGATTTGCAATCTAAATTGCATTTGCTTAGTTAGGAGAGCTCACGACTAATGAACTAATCCAGAAACTTACTCACTAATGATGTGGGATATTACGTAGCTATGTTGTAGAAATAACCAAATGTAAAAAAAAAAATCAGTTAAATATTTGGTAAATTTCTTTTTAAAAGTATTGTGAGTTTTAAAAACAATTGTATTTGTTTGACAAATCTTATTGTTAAACTGCTTGAAGAATACAAATATTTTAATCAAACATAATTTTAGAAAAAGTTTATTTATAAACATATATATATAATATTTTTTATTGTATATATATAATAATTGATAACTAAAATAAATGCTCTATATTATTAATTTTATTGTTTTATTATGTTATCTCAATATAATTGGGGGTAGTAATAATAATAATAATCTCTTTAAAGTTAATGGTTTTATTTTTTTAATTAATAAAGATAATTTTAGATATATTAGGGTATATATGAAATTATATTAAGTATAAAATTATTCTTAAAATTAATTTTTTTAAAAATTTCTCTACTTTTTAAGATCTGCTGTAAGATATAATGATTTTATCAAAACTGAATTTTAAACTAATTTACCAAATATTAGAATTAACTCTTTTAACTTTTCAAATTTATTTTTAAGCATTCTAAAAGCGACATCAAATGGGTCCTAAGAGAGAAAATGCTTGTCTCCAATGCATAACCATTAGCCTGTAAATTTACTGTAAAATTTATTTGTGGATTTAAAAATATAAACAGACACAAATAAAAATATCTTGTTACTTACCACGGGCCTCACGCGCTGATCATGGGCACGCCACCAAGACGGGATTCGTTAGATTTTACAATTTTCCAAATAAGGGATAGTTTATATCATACAGGTCCCTAATTCTATTAAATGACCAAATTACCCTTACTTTTATTTAGTTATAACAACCGCAGTGTTTATGTAACTCTTAGAGACTAGCGCTAACACTAAACTTAAAAAACAATAGTCAGATAAATAGTATTAGAAGGTAAAAGCCGCTCATTTATTGAGTAATAAAGAATTTTTCTTTTACCTTTTTGTAAATAATTAAAAGTACGATCAATTTTATAGAACCAAATATCTACAGTGGTGCCATATAATGTCAATCTTGGCACTAGGCAGGATCCTGAGATGATGTTGATAAATTGTAAATAGTATAGTCCCTAGTTAGTAGTTGGGGATTCAACATAAATAGACAAAAGTACTAATTCAAAAAGAAAAAAGAAAAAAAAAAGAACTACAATACAGATTACAAACTGCCTTGAAATTCAATTCTGGGACTAAAATAAATGCACTAGCTGTCCCTTCAAAAACATGAAAAATAGAAAACTTTGAACAAAGATAAAAGCAAAAATCCAAGTTGTTCATTCAAAAAAAAAAAAAAATCCAAATTGTTGAATCACAGACACTCTGTCACAATAAAAAAACCCAATCTTGATGTGGCCAAGCCAATAAAGTAAAGAAATGCTACAGGGAGAGTAAATGAGTAAAGTCATGTGATCCACCACTAACCAAAGGAAGAAGAAAGGCATTAATTTGTCCACCAACAAACTACCCTTTTGTTTTCTAGTTTCCTTTTTTTTTTTTTTTTTCTCTGGTTGTTGTGTTTACTAGTATTTTTACTCATAAAAGAGCTGTCTTTCTTTTCTTCTTTGTTTGTTTGTTTGTTTGTTTTTGGCTAATGGCTTCCAGTGCTTCAAGGTTTATCAAGTGTGTAACAGTTGGTGATGGAGCTGTTGGCAAAACTTGCATGCTTATTTGCTACACAAGTAACAAGTTTCCTACTGTATCTTACTCTCTGTTTCTGGAAGATCATCCATCTGGGTCTGTCACTTTTGGATTCTTTTTTATATATATATTTTGGCTATTTTGTGTTATTATTTACTGTGTATGCATCTGGGTTCTGCGGCTTTTTCTGTACTTTTCATGAATATTATAAAACCAATTACAAAAATTTCTTCTGGGTTGCCTTTTTTGGGCTATATTTCCCTTTTGAGATATTCGTCATCTGGGTTTGCTTGTTCTATGTTTTACTTCTGTCTCAAACATATTAAGTTAAAAAAAAGGATATATTTTTATTGTTCTAGTTGGATCATCTAATTTCTAATTCATAAAATTTTCATATTTTATTGGTTATTATGATTATCAGGATTATATACCAACGGTGTTCGACAACTTCAGTGCAAATGTGGTAGCTGAAGGCACTACTGTCAACTTAGGCCTCTGGGACACAGCTGGTAGTTTTCATTTTGGTTTTAACACAAAGACTTGACAGTTTCGCTAAATAAGCAATTTGGTTACTTTACATTTGTTCTTAATGAATGTCATAGGGCAAGAGAGGATTACAATAGATTAAGGCCTTTGAGCTACAGAGGGGCAGACGTTTTGTCTTAGCTTTCTCATTAGTCAGTCGAGCCAGCTATGAAAACGTTCTGAAAAAGGTGCATTACTTGCATTTTGTCTTTTGATTCCTAATTGATTATGAGCTTTGAAAATAATTTAATTTCTAATATATAATTACCTCGTCAGTGGATCCCTGAACTTCAGCATTACTCTCCTGGAGTACCAGTTGTATTAATCGGAACCAAATTGGGTGAGTCAAGCACCCTACAATCACGGATATTTATTCCCGGCATGGTTTCATAGTTGATCTTTCTTCCTTTTTTATTATTAGCTTGTCATGAGCCTTCTTTTTGTGCCACTTGCATTTGTCAAATATGTTCTAATTAACGGGATACCCAACTTGTTAATTGGATGGAGGCTTGTTAAATGATAGGTAGTTTTACCATTTATCAAAGGTATATAGTTTTCTCGATTGCTATATAATAACCATCATATTTAAGTTTATACTTTTCATGAAATTAGGACAAATGCAGAAAATAAGTAGGTTTTCTATTATGTACGAACCTGGAATTGGTAAAATCAGTGTTCTTCTGCTTCCTCATTTTCTCCTTTCTTTATCTCACCTTATGTCAGTTAAATATTTTAATTCACTTGTTAGATTCGATTTACTGGTTTTTGTTTACCTAATCTAAGGCAACGAATAACAAAATACTAAACCTCTCATGTCCTTTAAAGAACAGCAGTACAAATTACTCATTTAAATGAACCTACAGTCTTGAGCCCTTAACAGATAATGTTGTATCATGAACAAGTTCTCATTCTCTTGCTAGAACGGTATATTCCATGGATAATGATAATTAGTCTCCGCTTGCCTTCGTATATTAGTTATTTGTAGTGATAATAATGTTCTCAACTAATGTGTGATTTACACCGGACCTGTAGATCTTCGAGAGGATAAGCATTATTTGGCTGATCATCCAGGATTGGTGCCTGTGACCACTGCACAAGTGTGTCTCTAGAATTGGTTGATTTACTGTTTTTCTTAGATATAATATGATCATATTCTAATGTCTTAGTGGCAATGTTTTCATATAAACAGGAGAGGAACTCCGTAAACAGATTGGTGCTGCATATTACGTTGAATGCAGCTCGAAAACTCAGCAGGTATGTTAAATCCTAAAGGAAAGTTGACTGTAGCAACACAACAGTGATCCCCGTGAGTTGACTTCCATAAAGAAAATGAAGTTTCTTGGGGAAGAGACGCAGAGGCTGCCTAAAGTCTTGCCTCTAGGATTATAATTGATATTGTAATTATAATTCCACATTTCATAACTCAATGTATTCACAATTTTCTGGGTCCTGCCTAAGATGCTTCTCTAAGCCTGTTAAATGCTGGTTTTCCAATTTTTAAAGCTCTTCTCCATGCTTCTATGGTTTGCATCATATTTCCTATATGCTTTCCTAATTTTTGAAACTGCAATGATCTGTTTGTGAAAGAACTTTCTCTATTAGGTATACGTTCTGACCTCATGACGGTAATAAAGTCATAAGTTGCATGCTAATTAAGTTGGGGGGTACATTTCTCTAATTGGATGATAACCCTACCCTGCTCTATTGTTTAACACACATCTTTGCTGCTTTTAAAAATGGTCTTCATTAATCTTGGTTGATCAGGATTATAGATTCTCTTCTGTTGTATTATTAATTTTAAATTGACCCTTGCCTGTGCTATTGTAGAATGTAAAAGCAGTTTTTGATGCTGCAATCAAGGTAGTTATCAAACCACCGCAGAAACAAAAGGAGAAGAAGAAAAAACAACGAGGATGCCTATTGTATGTACCGTCATTTCTTCATCTTCTTTAACTTGCTTACAGTGAAATCTATTTGCATCATGTTCTTATGTTTTTGATAAGTGCAAAAGCGGTAATGTTAAGTCTCAGCTAGCATGTGGATGTACCGTACTTCATCGTTGTCCCCCTCAATCATCTTAGACATAATGTCACTCTTCGGAGATGACTAACTATCCCCCTGAAATTTTACTTATCAGTTGAGAGAGTTGGCCTATGAAAATTTCCATCTTAAATAATATATTCCTCAATGTTGTTCATTTGTTTGTTGGACATGGTTTCACTTTCATTTAAATTGCAGAAATGTCTTTTGTGGGAGGAACCTCGTACGATTTGAATGAAAAACGTCCAGCACAGAAATATGATGAAGGGATGATTCCCTGGTGGGCTTTCCACATATTCTTTACGCTGTTAAGAAAGATACCGTGTGTGTTGATTTCCATGGCATGTTTTGAGTAGGGTTGCAGCGTAGCTCACTCTTCCAATGTCACTGTCTTTGTGGCTGCTTCACTTTCTCAACCGTGACCTAATAGAAAAGATGTCTCCAGTCACTACTCTATACATAGAGAATTGTTGTAGAGGTTTTTTTTTTTTTAAATTAAAAAAAAAAAAACTCGTCTGAATTTTCTAGTAGTTCGTTATTACCCTGTTATCTGTGCTAACCATTTGCTTACACTTTTGCCATTCTCCCCCGTTAATCCATGATTTTACCTTTCTTCATTTAGCAAAAGCTTATCTGTATCTAACTTCCTGAAGAATTTACTGTTCACAGCGCCGATAGCTGTGATCTCATCACGGAAAATAGATGAACCAATGTCATGAAACCACCGCTATTAAATGCAAACGGAGCTACTGAAAATATCTAAAGCCTTCATCCTCTTACTAATTTGTTTCTAAATTGTTAACCGGTGGCGCCTCTGCCATCCATGCAAATAGAAGAGATACCAAGAACCAGTAGTCCTCCAACGTTGCAGCAAATCAATAGTTACATAAATCTGTAGGTATGTGATAATCGGCATTTACAACGAGAATAGTATGTAACTCTTTAATATGGAATCAAAATTCAACTTTCCATGAATTTAGAACAGAACCCAACTGAAAGAAGCCACATATCAAGATCTCAAGGCAAGCTTTAAGATTATTAGTTTCATGACACCAAGTATCTGCAGTGATTTAGATGGCCAAAACATCGGAGCATAGAACCACAATGCACCAAAGATGAAAACACAAATGCAACTGAAAAACAAAACAAAGCGGTCAGGCATGCATAGGACATGATGATACTAAGCATTGTTGGTTGAGATGGACCGGAATTCAAAACCATAGCAGATGGACAACAATATGAGTGAATAAATAAAATGAACTAACATGAAAATACACAACAAAAGCTCCGAGTAACAAAATTCAGTAACCACTCAGCTTTATGTATATGTAACTGACAGAAAATGGGATGACCAAATGGGAGAATGAAAATAAAGATAAATTAACATCAAAGTACATACAAAGGGGCTTGTGCATAAAACAGATCAAACAACCTCCGTTATATGAAGGATTGGATATTGACGGTTGGTTTTGGGTCCAAATGGTTTATAATGCTGATGCATAAACACCACTACAGGCACCAATTATAAGTCTGGGCAACAAAGTGCATGCTCCCAACAGTTAAAAATATCTACAGAGGGAAACTGCTCTGCACCAATTACCACCCAGAACAAATTCAAGAACAAACAGCTTGAAGACCCCGAACAGATTCTTTTATAATATGGATGATACAGCGGAAGGGAGGGGGTCGGAGACTATGAACTACATTGAATAACTCACTTACCACCCAACCTCCATGATCACAAGTTAGATGGCCTCATGGGTTAGTCAATGCCCATCCTTGAAGAACTGGGACAAAAGAAAGCAGGAAATTAAAGGAGAAAAAATGAGGGGTTAAAAAGGGGCATCAAAACAAAGCACTAGAAATCCACAATTAGTGCCAATGTAACTTAATCCAAAATAAAAAGAATTGGTATACAAATTTTTACAGATTCCGTTATTCATTTATCCAGCAATACAAATAGAGAAGGTGCTATTGGTCCCCAAAAAGCTTAATTATTTATTTTAAGGTAAAATGATTGATTATTTAATTGTTTATTCTTTTTTTTCCTTTTCTGGGTGCAGATGTGACAAGACAAATGCCATTAGCATGGTGTGGGTAATTTCACTCCTTGACAGTTGGCCATAGATATAAATTGCACGAGTCAATAATGCATATCAAGGACTTACAATATTTCATGGGTCAGAAATTGTAACATGAGGCATTCCTATTGCCATGAGTGCCGTTTATAACCATCCCATCCTGCTTCAGGCTCCTTCCTCTTCATCTGCTGATACATTCTTGCTTGATCCTCTGTTAGGACCTGTGAACTAGCAACAGAGAGTTGCCTCGGCATAAGGGGTGAAGTCTCATCTCTACCTTCTATGTCTGGGACTCCAGGCCCTGCATTTAAGTCCAGACTCTGTCTGCTCCGTTTCCAACTGCTTTCAGAGCTAGCACTGTTGCTACCATCAGGGAGGCTAACTACATAAGGCCTAGGAAAATGAGATGGGACTGCACCTGCAGGACCCATTAGTTGTGAATTAACTGCAGGGAAGCAAAATCTCCCACCAGATGATGAATCTACATATGTTGTTGTACCACCAGAAAAGGTGGCTGATGGTAGGGGAAAGCTGGTTCCAAAAGGAAAGACTGGATATTGAAATGGGGCAGATAGAAAGGGCACCGCTGGAGAAGATGACAATACTGGTCCCCTGATAACATCGGGACCAAAAGGAGAGCCACTAGTAGGGGGGGCCAACATTCTCTGTGGTGCGCAGGGTGCAATAATTGGAAATGGCTGCTCTCCTCTATCAGGCAAGACTGATGGAACTGCGATAGTTGAATAAGTGTTCCCCCTAGGAAACCATGAAGAAAAGTTTAATGTATCTGCACTGCTCAACCGAAGGCCAGAAACTGGTGCCTGAGATACATTTCTGGGGTGCTGGGGAAAGACTGATGGTTCAGCACTACAATCATCCAAAACTGGTCCGTCATTCAAATCAAAATCCCTGCGAACATTAACCTCACCATTCAAAAGACCACCTGACGATGTGCCAGGCTGAACTGGGACATCTGTTTTATTCCCATTGCTAGTTGAGTAATTACCAATATCAATAAGCTCCTCAGCTCTATTCAAATCAAGATCAAGTCCGACAGAGCCCCGGACAGATTTAGAACCCATCACTTCACAGCGTGACCCATCACGGTTATTGGTATGGTCGGATCCAGTAACTGTATCCTGAACAGAGCTTCGAGAAGCCAAATCCTCTAGGACTCTCTCATCTGGTACATTTAAGTCAATATCCAATAGAGGACTCACTGGCTTTCCAGATGTTGAATCAGGAACAGAAATGCTAGTCACCCCAGTGGCATCTCTAATATCTTTCTTGGTTTCAGCTGGGCGAAATGCACTTGTTGCAGCAGATCCTTTCCAACCAAGTTCCACTTTACTCCTCAGGAGTCCTCCGGTGGTACAAAAGGCCCTTTTGCTGCAGCAGCCACTGTTACTGAAGAAGGAGGCTACTGGACACAGAAGTAACAGGGAGAGGCAATGGGCTAACCAACTGTTGAACACCACCAGAACATCCGGGACTATGAAATTACTTGACTCCCCATATTTCCCATCATCCCCATCAAAACCTTCATTCAAATCAAATTCAACTTTTGCTTCCATATCTGAAACCCCACAGCAGAGGATGCAGCATCTATGATGGTAGATGTAGATTCTTGTGCTTTGTCTCCTTCAGAGATAGTCAACTTAACTGCACCAGTCCTCACAAGCTGCCTGTTTCCTGTGCTCGCTTAATGCAGTTGATACCTCAGGAAGAGCTGGGCCAGCACAACGCTGCTCTTTAACTTCCGTACCTTCCAAATTTTCTATGTGCTCAGCCTTAATGTTACCGTTCTCCTCATTCTCTGCTGAGCCCAAATGCAGCACAACCCGATCCTCAGGAATCATTGGAGCATTGCTTTTCCATTCAGAATTTTGTTCTTCAGTTTGATTGACAAGACTCTTGGAATCTTCTACCTCATCAGCCTTTTCAGCCTTCTCTTCATCAACATTTTTTCAGAGGCATATCTTCACCAGAACCAGAAGTATGCAGCAGTTCTCCATCCTTTCCTTTCACAGACTCAGAGCGAGTGGTAGGGAGATGGCTTTTGCTCTCTCTTCACACCGCTGTTCAATCCTTCACTCACACCTTTCTTGTTCTCGCCATCAAATTCCAAAGACTGATTTGATGCCGACCCTTCAACGGCTTCAGTCTCAACTCCTCGAGTGGACTCAGAAACCTTATCCTCAGTTGACAAAGGGCCACTTATCCTCTGTTTACCCTCAGGAGCGCCATCGGCATCCACTCTGAAACCAGCCTTGTCCTCTTCAGGATTTCTTCCTGCACCATCAGGCGTTTCCTCCGCAACTATTATTTCTTTTGAGTTTTCAGTGTTCTCTTGGCATGGATCTCCACTCTGCTGCAAATCCATAGGGGAAGTACTGATGTGTTCCGTTAGACCTCCTGCAGGTTTGTGTTGATTACTGTCAGAATTTTTAGCCCACAAATTACGATCAATACCCTGCTTCTCATGCTCGTCATCAGTGCTATCAGTAGAATGATCTCCAGGAAATGATTTCACTCTTGAATCATTATCATCACAAAGAGGCTCATGAATGGGGTCCTTGGTGGAGAACCCACTGGTGAAACTACATCAGATTTGGACATCTCTCCAGCAGCCACACTAGCTAGAAGGTTCATTCCAATGTCATCTCCAGCAGGCGCAGAAACATTTGCTTCAGAATACTTGACACAACTTTCAATTAGAGCATTCATAGAACTGAATGAAGACTCATGCAATTTTACATCTTTAAATTCATATCCTGGCGGTAAGAATTATCTTCTAAATCTTCAACCACTTTCCTACTATTATCACCAGTCTTACCCCCCTGCTCATCGGGCAGAACAGCAGGTGACCCACTTCCCTCTTCTGGACAAGCAGCTCCATCCTTGTTAACATTGCTTTGCCAAGGCTCACTATTCATATTGGAAGAAATATCAGCTTGAAGGGCATCATTCTTTTCCTTGAAGTTACAATCAAATTGGTTCTGCTTCTCTGGAAGCACAGGAGAAGATGCTCGGCTGTTGGTGACTGAAGTGTCTTCAACAGATCCTCCACTGGAATTTTGTGCTGGACTTCGACCTCGATTTGAAATCTTGACTATTATTTTGGGATTGGCCCCCTCCACCACAGGTACATCAGGTGCCTTTTCACATGTCAGAGGCTGAGATGGTCTATCTGAAGCTGAATTTCTGTGCAAGGTAGCATTTTTGCTTGACACAGTTTCTCTTTGAACCCCAGCTGGTGTGGAACTGGGGTAACCATTGACTGATTTCCGAGACCGTGAAGAACCAGCCGAGATCTTATTCAGAGTCATTGAAACAGTGGCAGAGCTCCTAGCATCCTCCTTCCCAGAGAATCCCCAGTTTTTTGCATGGTCACCCACGCAAGATTGACCATTGTTGTGAGATTGACTTGACTGCTGCTTTTCTCATCCTTTACAGGAGTAGAAGGAAGGTCAGTGGCACCAGTGTGAGCAGCATTCGGGGCTGTCCATCTTTTGCATCTGTACTCCCTGATGCAGGCAATGGAGCTGATTTCACAGACACTGGAGAGGAAAAAATGCAGATTTTGTAGGAGCATCCCCTTGGCAAAAAGCTTTACTGCACCAGTTTTGAAGAAGCTGGTTGTGTTGCCAGGCTCTTTATGGCAACCTCAGAGGATCCACCCATCTGTCTGTTCCCACTGTGAGGAACTGGGCAGCCGGGGTCTAGCAGACCAGGAACAGCCTGATTTGAACCGGATTCGCATCCATTTCTGCCTCAACACGTTTCTTCCATGTGTCAACCAAACTTCTAGCTTTTTCACAATTTCCACGTTCTTGTGTGTCATAAATGATTCACAGACTTTCCAATGTTACACATTTGTAAGGCATTAAGATTTACCCGACAGCTTATCAAGCGCCTGAAGCAAAAATTAAAAATTCCTCAACTGATTTATCACCGTCCCTGGGGCTGCCAGCATCACCCTATCTTCCTTTATGGACCTCCTGAAGCCATTCATCAAACACAGGCAAACCCCTTAACTGCACAAACCAGTTAAGGCAATCAAATTATCTGTTGCTGCCACCACACCAGCAAGCAATGACGGAAGACGAGGTCAATTTTCTTATCATTTCTCTCAGGAACCGCCTGAGCTGCCCAATTTCTCAACCCCATCACCGTCTACAAGTCCACCTTTCTCTGTAATTTTTGCAATCTCAGTTTTAAATTAATTTCTGTTCTGTGTCCAGAATTCCATCCTCCATTTTGAGGATGGATTCTCGTTTAACTGGCTCAGAACTCTGATCTCCTCTCTCCCTTTTCTTCCCCTTCACTTGTGATGGAAAGAGGCACTATTCTGTGCACCATCCAGACAGGTTTTAGCTAGAGCGTTGATGTTGGACCATTCATTGGTTTTGGGAGCGACCACCTGATGGTACTGTTGCATGCATTTCTATATGCGTCTTATATAAAAGTTGATCTACTTCTTCCTGCGTTCCTGAAGTGGTTAAAAAATACGATTACCAGGAAAAGGAACAACCTAGAGCTAAATATAGAAAGATGAGAAAGAGCAAAAGTATTCTAAAACTCACATTAATATAATCTTGATCAGTTAGCCACCATAAACACTTGTTTGTGATGTCATATACTCCGGCAGCACAAAGAAACCAATCCCTGATGGAAGTTCAATACCTTTTGGAAGGAATGCAACTTTACGGGTGAAGTAAAAGCAGCAGGAATCTCATCCTTATGAAAGGAATAAAAGATTTCGTTTGGCGCCGCCTCCAACAGGAAGCCTTTGCCAAGTTTAACTTCAGTCGATAAAAGCCAATTCACACTTAAAGTTAACTTATTTTCTTTGGCAAAGCAGTCAGTGAGCAATTATTCCAATGAAGGGAGGGAATCCTGGGGCGGTTTGAAAAGTGCGCAATCCCACCAACACTAATTTTCCGTCCGTCCTATGGAGAAATTGACAAAGAATTTGGTCAAACAGAATAGCTCCACACAATAAAAAGGAAAATGCTGTAACAAATATCAATCCATTAACATGGTAATAAACTCACGAGCTGGTGTAAAGGCATTCAAAAGCTTTGGTTTAGAAACCTAAGTTTAAACATTAAATTACACTACCACTGACAATTCTTCCCATTAAATCATCATCATCATTATCATCACCACTATCATCCAAGAAAATACATCTACTAACAAAATAATATGCCAGTAACAATTGGCTATCAGATAAACAAAACATATGTATGCGTTCAGGTAATCAAATGTTTCAATATGTAATTAAATGTCCCTCCTACAGCATGCCCAATTTAGAGATTGCAACTGCATCATAAATGTTCATAATTTCACATGAAAACCGTGTAGACAGATAATCAACCTGCTCAAATTGGATTGAAGCAATACGTAGCT
>JASUUI010000268.1:0-48319 GCA_030444775.1 Atalantia buxifolia | reverse complement strand
TAAAACCGTCCGCGGCCGTGTGCTATAGCCCACCGGTCCCGCCCGAGGCCGCGCCCGCCCGGCCTCACGGCAACCTCCCAGCCGGGACCGCGCCCCAGGGCCCGCGGCCAGGCAGCCCCAGGAGCCAGCAGGAAAATCGGGCGTTCGACCATAAACTTGCCCATTTTTCGGCCGTAAGGCCGGCAGGCTCCCGGTCCCCCCCCAAGCGGAACCGCCTCAGCCCGGATCATGATTCACGGCCCCCTCTTTAGGGATCATGGTCGGCCCTCTTTGGGGCAGTCCGTGTGCTATAGCCCACCCGGGCCCCGCCGAGTGTGCGCCCCAAGTCGCCCGACCGGCCTCCCAGCGGGGCCGCGCCCCGAGACCCCACGCCGGCCACCGGCCGCCCCGGCGGCAGGAAAAATCGGGCGTTCGGCCATAAACTTTGCCCATTTTTCGGCCGTAGTAAACCATGGCTCCCAACCCCATCGCGTTGCCCCCAGCCTCACGGTCACTTGGTCAAAGCGGAACCTGTCGCAGCCGGATCATGAGTTACGGCCCCCTCATTTGACCCGCGCCATAAAAAAACTTGCCCATTTTTCGCCCGTAAAACCGTCCGCCGGCCGTGTGCTATAGCCCACCCCGGGTCACCCGGCCATCAGCCGGCCCCAGGCCGACTCCCCGCCCGGGGACCAGCCCCCTCGGCCGCCCCCCGCCCCGGCCGCCCAGGGGCGAAAAGCGGGAAAATCGGGCGTTCGGCCATAACTTGCCCATTTTGGCCGTAAAACCACCGGCTCCCAACCCCCCATCGCGTTGCCCCGCCTCACGGTCACTTTGTCCAAGCGGAACCTTAATCGCAGCCCGATCATGAGTTCGGCCCCTCATTTGCCAGCCATAAAACTTGCCCATTTTCGGCCGTAAAACCGTCCGGGCCGTGTGCTATAGCCCACCCGCCCGCCCAGCGCCAGCCAAGCCCCAGCCCCGCCGGTTCAAGCGCCCTCAGGGCCCCAAGGGCCAAACCCCCCGAGGGGAGGAAGCAGGAAAATCGGGCGTTCGACCATAAACTTGCCCATTTTCGGTAGTAAAACCACCCGGCTCCCAACCCCCATCGCGTTGCCCCCAGCCTCACGGTCCTTGGTCCCAAGCGGAACAGCAAATCGCAGCCGGATCATGAGTTCGGCCCCCTCATTGCCCGACCATAAAACTTGCCCATTTTTGACCGTAAAACCGTCATCTGCCGTGTGCTATAGCCCACCGGGCCGCCGCCCGCGCCTGCCCGACCCCGAAAATGCCGGCCTCCCCGCCGAGGCAAGCGCCCCCAGGCCCCATCCGTTGGCCCGCCCGGGGTGAAAATAAAATCGGGCGTTCGGCCATAAACTTGCCCATTTTTGGTAGTAAAACCGCCCGGCTCCCAACCCCCATCGCGTTGCCCCCCCAGGGACCCAAGCGGCCGGAACCGCCCTCTTTGGGCGTCCAGCCCCGGATCATGATTCACGGCCCCCTCTTTGCCCGGCCATAAAACTTGCCCATTTTTAGTAAAACCGTCCGCCCGGCCGTGTGCCTGCTATAGCCCACCCGGGGGATCATGAGGGCCCCCCGGCCCGACCGCCTCCCAGCTGGCCCCCCCAGAGGCCCCCCCGCCAGCGCCCGACCGCCCCCGAGGGGCAGCGGAAAATCGGGCGTTCGGCCATAAACTTGCCCATTTTTGGCCGTAAAACCGCGGCTCCCAACCCCCATCGCGTTGCCCCGCCTCACGGTCCGCCCGGTCAAAGCGGAACCATGTCGCAGCCGGATCATGAGTTCGGCCCCCTCTTTGCCGGCCATAAAACTTGCCCATTTTTAGGCCCCTCGTAAAACCGTCCGCCCGGCCGTGTGTGCTATAGCCCACCCCAGGCCCCATGGCCCAGCGCCGCCCGCCAGACCCGCCTCCCCGCCCGAGGACCGCGCCCAGGGGCCCCCCCGCCGGACCACCGCCCCCAGGGGCAGCAGGAAAATCGGGCGTTCGGCCATAAACTTGCCCATTTTTCGGCCGTAAAACCGCCGGCTCCCAACCCCCCCATCGCGTTGCCCCCCGCCTCACGGTCCCGCCGGTCCAAACGGAACCGCAATCGCAGCCCCGGATCATGAGTTCGGCCCCCTCATTGCCGGCCATAAAACTTGCCCATTTTTGGTAGTAAAACCGTCCGCCCGGCCGTGTGCTATAGCCCACCTGGGCCCCGCCGCGCCCCGACCCCCCGCCCCCGACCGCCCTCCCCCGCCGGGGACCGCCGCCCCCCGGGGGCCCCCCGCCGGCCATCGACGGCCCCCCGAGGGCCCCGGGAAAATCGGGCGTTCGGCCATAAACTTGCCCATTTTTGGCCGTAAAACCATGGCTCCCAACCCCCATCGCGTTGCCCCCGCCTCACGGTCCCCCGGTCCAAAGCGGAACCAATCGCAGCCCCGGATCATGATTCACGGCCCCCTCATTGCCAGCCATAAAACTTGCCCATTTTTGGCCGTAAAACCGTCCGCCCGGCCGTGTGCTATAGCCCACCGGGCCCCACCCCAGCGCCCGCCCGACCCGACCGCCCCCCCGGGGACCGGCCCCAGGCCCCCAGCCCGACCACCGACCGCCCAGAGGGCCAGCCGGAAAATCGGGCGTTCGGCCATAAACTTGCCCATTTTGGGTAAAACCATGGCTCCCAACCCCCCATCGCGTTGCCCCCGCCTCACGGTCCCGCCCGGTCAAGCGGAACCCAATCGCAGCCCGGATCATGATTCACGGCCCCCTCTTTGCCGGCCATAAAACTTGCCCATTTTTAGGCCAGTAAAACCGTCCGCCGTGGGCCGTGTGCTATAGCCCACCGGGCCCCGCCCGACCCCCGCCCGACCCATGGCCCTCCCCGCCCATTTTTAGGGGACCGCGCCCCCGAGGGCCCCCCGCCACCGACCGCCCCCCCGAGGGCAGCAGGGAAAAATCGGGCGTTCGGCCATAAACTTGCCCATTTTTGGCCGTAACCCCAGGCTCCCAACCCCCATCGCGTTGCCCCCGCCTCACGGTCCCGCGGTCAAAGCGGAACGCAATCGCAGCCCGGATCATGATTCTGGCCCCCTCATTGCCGGCCATAAAACTTGCCCATTTTTGGCCCGTAAAACCGTCCGCCCGGCCGTGTGCTATAGCCCACCGGGCCCCCGCCGGCGTCCCGCCCGGCCGGCCCTCCCACCCCGACCGCCCGAGCCCCCGCCCGTTGGCCAGCCCCCAGGGGCC
Organism: Atalantia buxifolia; assembly: GCA_030444775.1. NCBI lineage: Eukaryota > Viridiplantae > Streptophyta > Magnoliopsida > Sapindales > Rutaceae > Atalantia > Atalantia buxifolia. The sequence continues at coordinate 45,093 of JASUUI010000268.1, read as the reverse complement.
CCCCCGGGCCCCCCGACCCCCCAGCCCCGCCAAAATGCAGCGGAAAATCGGGCGTTCGGCCATAAACTTGCCCATTTTTGGCCGTAAAACCGCCTCCCAACCCCCCATCGCGTTGCCCCCGCCTCACGGTCCCCGCCCGGTCAAAGCGGAACCGCAATCGCAGCCCGGATCATGAGTTCTGGCCCCCTCATTTGCCCGGCCATAAAACTTGCCCATTTTTGCCGTAAAACCGTCCGCCCGGCCGTGTGCTATAGCCCACCGGGCCCCGCCCGATAAATGCCCGCCCGGCCCCCCCCGCCGGGCGGGGCCAGCCCCCAGGGCCCCGCCCGGCCCCGACCGCCCCGAGGGGCCAATGCGGAAAATCGGGCGTTCGGCCATAAACTTGCCCATTTTTGGCCGTAAAACCGCGGCTCCCAACCCCCATCGCGTTGCCCCCCACCTCACGGTCCCGGTCAAAGCGGAACCACAATCGCAGCCCGGATCATGAGTTCTGCCCCCTCATTGCCCGGCCATAAAACTTGCCCATTTTGTGCGTAAAACCGTCCGCCCGCCGTGTGCTATAGCCCACCGGGCCCCGCCCGTGCCCCGCGCCGACCCCCCGACCGGCCTCCCCCGCCGGGCCGCCCCCAAGGCCCCAGCCCGGCCACCACCGCCCCAGGGCAGCGGAAAATCGGGCGTTCGGCCATAAACTTGCCCATTTTTCGGCCGTAAAACCGCCGGCTCCCAACCCGCCCATCGCGTTGCCCATCCTCACGGTCCCGCCGGTCCAAACGGAAACGCAATCGCAGCCCCGGATCATGAGTTACGGCCCCCTCATTGCCCGGCCATAAAACTTGCCCATTTTTAATATAAAACCGTCCATGGCCGTGTGCTATAGCCCACCGGGCCCCCCGGGCCCGCGCCCCCCGCATCCCGGCCGGCCTCCCCCCGCCGGGGCCAGCGCCCCCGAGGGCCCCCGCCCGGCCACCCCGACCGCCCAGGGGCAAAATGCCGGAAAATCGGGCGTTCGGCCATAAACTTGCCCATTTTTGGCCGTAAAACCGCCGGCTCCCAACCCCCCATCGCGTTGCCCCCGCCTCACGGTCCCGCCCGGTCAAAGCGGAACCCTGAATCGCGCCCGGATCATGAGTTCGGCCCCCTCATTGCCCGCCCATAAACCTTGCCCATTTTTCTGCCGTAAACCCGTCCGCCGGCCGTGTGCCCGGCCCCCCCGGGCCCCGATCGCCCAGGCCCGCCCCGCCGGCCCCGGCCGGCCCCCCCCGGGGGCCACCGCGCCCCCGGCCCCGGCCCCCCCGCCGCCACCGACCCTCCCCGAGGGGCAGCAGGAAAAATCGGGCGTTCGGCCATAAACTTGCCCATTTTTGGCCGTAAAACCTTGCCCACCCTCCCAACCCCCATCGCGTTGCCCCCGCCTCACGGTCCCGCCCGGTCAAATGCGGAACATAATCGCAGCCCCGGATCATGAGTTCTGGCCCCCTCATTGCCCGGCCATAAAACTTGCCCATTTTTAAAACCGTCCGCCCGGCCGTGTGCTATAGCCCCCCGGCCCCGCCCCGCCCCCTGCCGGCCCGGCCGGCCCCCCCCCGCGGACCGCGCGCCCCAGGGCCCCGCCCGGCCACCGACCGCCCCGAGGGCAGCGGGAAAATCGGGCGTTCGGCCATAAACTTGCCCATTTTTGGCCGTAAAACCGCCCGGCTCCCAACCCCCATCGCGTTGCCCCCGCCTCACGGTCCCGCCCGGTCAAAGCGGAACCGCCAATCGCAGCCCGGATCATGATTCTGGCCCCCTCATTGCCCGGCCATAAAACTTGCCCATTTTTAGTAGTAAAACCGTCCGCCCGGCCGTGTGCTATAGCCCACCGGGCCCCCCGCGAAAGTCGCGCCCGCCCGTTCCCCAGCCTCCCAGCCGGACCGCCCCCGGGGCCCCCGCCCGGCCACCGGCCGCCCCGGGGCAGCAGGAAAATCGGCGTTCGGCCATAAACTTGCCCATTTTTGGCCGTAAAACCGCCGGCTCCCAACCCCCATCGCGTTGCCCCGCCTCACGGTCCCGCGGTCCAAAAACCGCAATCGCAGCCCGGATCATGATTCGGCCCCCTCATTGCCCGGCCATAAAACTTGCCCATTTTTGGCGGTAAAACCGTCCGCCCGGCCGTGTGCTATAGCCCCCCGGGCCCCCGCCGCGGGCCGCGCCCGCCGGCCCGCCCCGCCCCCGCGGACGAGCCGCCCCCAGAGGACCCCCCGGCCCACCCGCCCGCCCCAGGGGCAGCAGGAAAATCGGGCGTTCGGCCATAAACTTGCCCATTTTTCGGCCGTAAAACCGCCGGCTCCCCACCCCCCATCGCGCTGGCCCGCGCCCCACGGTCCCGCGGTCAAAGCGGAACCGCAATCGCAGCCCGGATCATGAGTTCTGGCCCCCTCATTTGCCCGGCCATAAACCTTGCCCTTTTTTCGGCCGTAAACCCGTCCGCCGGCCGTGTGCTATAGCCCACCTAGGGCCCCCGCGGTGTCGGTCCCGCCCGCCCCGGCCCGACCGCCTCCCCAGGGACCGGCAGCGCCCAGGGGCCCCGCGGCCACCGGCCGCCCCAGGGGCAGCAGGGAAAATCGGGCGTTCGGCCATAAACTTGCCCATTTTCGGCCGTAAAACCGCCGGCTCCCAACCCCCCATCGCGTTGCCCCCGCCTCACGGTCCCGCCCGGTCAAAGCGGAACCGCAATCGCAGCCGGATCATGATTCGGCCCCCTCATTGCCGGCCATAAAACTTGCCCATTTTTGGCCGTAAAACCGTCAAGCCCCCGTGTGCTATAGCCCACCGGGCCCCGGGGCTGCGGCGCCCGGTTCCCGTTTGGGGCCTCCCGCCGAGGACATGCCCCGAGGCCCCCGCCCGGCCATATGGCCGCCCCGAGGGCAGCAGGGAAAATCGGGCGTTCGGCCATAAACTTGCCCATTTTGGGCCGTAAAACCGCCGGCTCCCAACCCCCATCGCGTTGCCCCCGCCTCACGGTCGCGCCCGGTCAAAAAGCGGAACCCGATCGCCCGGATCATGAGTTCACGCCCCCCTCATTGCCCGGCCATAAAAATTTGCCCATTTTTCAGGCCGTAAAACGTCCGCCGTGTGCTATAGCCACCGGGCCCCACCCCCCGCCCGCCCCAGCCTCACCGGCCTCCCCGAGTTTTATGGCAACCCCCCATTTTCGGATCAATGCCCCAGGCCCTAAAATCGGGCGTTCTCATAAAACTTGCCCATTTTTAAGCCGTAAAACCGGCTCCCAACCCCCATCCGTTTGGACCCCGCCTCCGCGGGCCCGGCAAAGCGGATGGGGGATCATGGGCCCCCTTTCGGCCATAAAACTGCCCATTTTGGGCCGTAAAACCGCCGAACCCCCATCCCATGTTTTCCCCCAGCCTCGGAGGCTCCGCCCCAAAACGGAACGGAGCCCTCGGGATCATGAGTTCGGCCCCCCCCCATCCGTGTGCCAGCCGACCCAGGCCCCAGGTCGGCCGGGAAAATCGGGCGTTCGGCCGCCCAGCCCATTTTTCAAGGCCGTAAAACCGCCGGCTCCCAACCCCCCATGAGGTTGCCCCCGCCTTTCACGGTCGCAGGGCAAGGGAACCCCTAATGCCAGCCCGGCAATGAGGGCCCCCTCATGATCCGGCCATAAACCCCATTTTTGCGGCCGTTCCGTTTGGACCGGGGGACCCAGGCCCCAGCGATGGGGGTTGGGCCCCGGTTTACGGAAAAATGCCCAAGTTTATGGCCCGCGATTTTCCCCGTGTTTCGGCCCCCTCGGGGCGGTCGGTGGCCCATGGCTCGGTCCCTCGGGCGTCGGTCCCAGCGGGAGGGCCGGTCCCAAGGCCGGGCGCGGCCCCGAGGCGGTGGGCCATAAAACTTGCCCATTTTACGCCCGTGGGGCAGTTTCTGGCGAAAAAAATGGGCAAGTTTTATGGCCATAAACTTGCAATGAGGGCCGTAACTCATGATCCAACCCCATGCGATGCCCCCGGTTCCGTTTGGACAGCGGGACCGTGAGGCGGGGAACGATGGGGGGTTGAGGCCCCCTGGTTTCTGGCCATAAAAATTGCCCATTTTTATGGCGAGCGCCCATGACCATTTTCCGTTTCGGCCCCTCGGGGGCGTCGGTGGCCCGGGGCCCTCGGTGGCGTCGGTCCCAGCCCAGGAAAACCGGTCGGGGTCGGGCGGCGCGCAGGGCCGGTGGGCTATAGCACCCCGTGCCCATTTTCTGGCCGAAAAAATGGGCAAGTTTTATGGCCAATGAGAGGCCGTAACTCACTCATGATCGGGGCTGCGATTGCGTTCCGTTTGGACCAGCGGGACCGTGAGCGGGGCGCGATGGGGGTTAGGAGCCGGCGGTTTCTGGCCAAAAATGGGCAAGTTTATGGCAGCGCCCGATTTTCCGTTTTTTCGGCCCCTCGGTGGCGGTCGGTGGCGGGGGCCCTCGGTGGCGTCGGTCCCAGCGAGCGGGATTTTTCGGGGCGGGGCGACGCGGCCCGGCCCAGCTATAGCACGGCCCGTGAATGGACCTTAAAAAAATGGGCCAAGTTTATGGCCGGCAATGAGGAGGGCCGTAACTCATGATCGGGGCTGCGATGCGGTTCCGTTTGGGCCGCGGGACCGTGAGGGGGAGCGATGGGGGTTAGGAGCCGGCGGTTTCTGGCCGAAAAATGGGCAAGTTTATGGCGAGCCCGATTTTCCGTTTGGCCCCTCGGGCGGTCGGTGGCAGCGGGGGCCCTCGGGGCGTCGGTCCCAGCGAGGCGGCCCGTCGGGGCCGGGCGCGGCCCCGTGAGGCGGGGCCGGGTGAGCTATAGCACTTGCAATGGCCGGAGGCAGTTTCTGGCCCCGAAAAATGGCAAGTTTTATGGCGGGCAATGAGGGCCGTAACTCATGATCCCGGGGCTGCGATGCGGTTCCGTTTGGACCAGCGGGACCGTGAGGCGGGGGCAATGCGATGGGGGTTAGGCCAGCGGTTTCTGGCCGAAAAATGGGCAAGTTTATGGCGAAACGCCCGATTTTCCGTTTTCGGCCCCTCGGGGCGGTCGGTGGCAGCGGGGGAGCCCTCGGTGGCGTCGGTCCCAGCGGGGCCAGTCGGGCCGGGCGGGCGCGGCCCCGTGGGCCGAGTGGGCTATAACACCTGGCCGTGGGCCCGTTTCTGGCCGAAAAATGGGCAAGTTTAATGGCCGAGCAATGAGAGGGTCGTAACTCATGATCCGGGGCTGCGATTGCGGTTCCGTTTGGACCGGCGGGACCGTGAGGCGGGGGGCAACGCGATGGGCGGGTTGGGAGCCGGTGGGTTCACAGGCCGAAAAATGGGCAAGTTTATGGCAAGCGCCCGATTTTCCGGTTTTCGGCCCCTCGGGGGGCGGTCGGTGGCCAGCGAGGCCCGGGGCGTCGGTCCCAGCGGCCCGAGGCCAGGGGGCCGGGGCGGGGCGCGGCCCCCTGCGGGGGCCCGGGTGGCTATAGCACAGTGGGCCCGTGTTTCTGGCCGGCAAGTTTTATGGCCGGACAATGAGGGCCGTAACTCATGATCCCGGGGCTGCGATGCGTTCCGTTTGGACCAGCGGGGCCGTGAGGCGGGGGAGCAACGATGATGGGGGTTGTTAGAGGCCGGCGGTTTCTGGCCAAAGAAAAAATGGGCAAGTTTATGGCGAACGCGCGATTTTCCGTTTCGGCCCCTCGGGGCGGTCGGTGGCAGCGGGGGCCCTCGGTGGGCGTCGGTCCCGGTGCGGGCGGCCGGTCGGGGCCCCAGCGGGCGCGTGCGCCCCGGCGAGGCCGGGTGGGCTATAGCTTCTCACCGTGGCCGTGAGCGTTTCTGGCCGAAAAAATGGCAAGTTTTATGGCGGGCAATGAGGGCCGTAACTCATGATCGGGGCTGCGATGCGTTCCGTTTGGACCCAGCGGGACCGTGAGGCGGGGAGCAGCGATGGGGGTTAGGAGCCGCGGTTTCTGGCCCGAAAAATGGGCAAGTTTATGGCGAAACGCCCGATTTTCCGTTTTCGGCCCCCCTCGGGCGGTCGGTGGCAGCGAGGGCCCTCGGTGGCGTCGGTCCCAGGTGAGGCGGTCGAGGCAGGCGGCGCGGCCCCGTGCGAGGCCGGGTGGGCTATAGCACACGGCCGTGAGACAGTTTCTGGCCAAAAAAAATGGGCAAGTTTTATGGCGGGCAATGAGGGCCGTAACTCATGATCGGGGCTGCGATTGCGGTTCCGTTTGGACCCGGGGCCGTGAGGCGGGGGGAACAGCGATGGGGGTTGGGCCCGGCGGTTTCTGGCCGAAAAATGGGCAAGTTTATGGCCGAACGCCCGATTTTCCCGTTTTCGGCCCCTCGGGGGGCTGTCGGTGGTCGGAGGGGGGCCCTCGGGGGGCGTCGGTCCCCGGCCGGTCGGCCCAGGTCGGGCGGGCGGCGCGCCCCCCGGGGCGGGTGGCTATAGCACCACGGCCGTGAGACAGTTTCTGGCCAAAAAAATGGGCAAGTTTTATGGCCGGGCAATGAGGGCCGTAACTCATGATCCCGGGGCTGCGATGCGTTCCGTTTGGACCAGCGGGACCGTGAGGCGGGGAGCAGCGATGGGGGTTAGGGCCGGCGGTTTCTGGCCGAAAAATGGGCAAGTTTATGGCCGAGCATGCCCGATTTTCCCGTTTCGGCCCCTCGGTGGCGGTCGGTGGCAGCGGGGGCCCTCGGGCGTCGTCCCGGCGAGGTCCCAGGCAGTCGGGGTCGGGCGGGCGCAGCCCCCGGCGGGGCCGGGGTGGGCTATAGCACCACAGGCCGTGAGGGCAGTTTCTGGCCAAAAATGGGCAAGTTTTATGGCCGGGCAATGAGGGGCCGTAACTCATGATCCGGGGCTGCGATGCGTTCCGTTTGGACCAGCGGGACCGTGAGGCGGGGAACAGCGATGGGGGTTAGGGCCGCGGTTTCTGGCCGAAAAATGGGCAAGTTTATGGCGAACGCCCGATTTTCCGTTTCGGCCCCTCGGGGCGGTCGGTGGCAGGCGGGGGCCCTCGGTGGCGTCGGTCCCAGCCCGGCGGTCGGTCGGGCGGGCGCGGCGCGGCCCCAGCCCCGAGCCCCGGTGGGCTATAGCACCAGCCCGTGAGCAGTTTCTGGCCGAAAAATGGCAAGTTTTATGGCCGAGCAATGAGGGCCGTAACTCATGATCGGGGCTGCGATGCGATTCCGTTTGGACCCAGCGGGACCGTGAGGCGGGGAGCAGCGATGGGGGTTAGGGGCCGTGCGGTTTCTGGCCGAAAAATGGGCAAGTTTATGGCGAAGCGCCCGATTTTCCGTTTCGGCCCCTCGGGGCGGTCGGTGGCGGCGGGGGCCCTCGGTGGCGTCGGTCCCAGCGGGCGCGTCGGGGCAGGGCGGGCGCGGCCCCCAGCGGGGCAGGTGGGCTATAGCACCCAGCCGTGGACAGTTTCTGGCCGAAAAATGGGCAAGTTTTATGGCGGGCAATGAGGGCCGTAACTCATGATCCGGGCTGCGATGCGGTTCCGTTTGGGCCGCGGGACCGTGAGGCGAGGGAGCACGCGATGGGGGTTGGGCCGGCGGTTTCTGGCCGAAAAATGGGCAAGTTTATGGGTGAACGCCCGATTTTCCCGTTTTCGGCCCCTCGGGGGGCGGTCGGTGGCCGGCGGGGGTCCTCGGTCGGTGTTGGTCCCCGGCGGGGGCGGTCAGTCGGGGCCGGGCGGGAGCGGCCCCTGGCGGGTACCCGGGTGGGCTATAGCACCGGCCGTGAGGAGCAGTTTCTGGCCGAAAAATGGGCAAGTTTTATGGCGGGCAATGAGGGGCCCGTAACTCATGATCGGGGCTGCGATGCGGTTCCGTTTGGACCCAGCGGGGCCGTGAGGCGGGAACAACGATGGGGCGGTTTGGAGCCGGCGGTTTTACGGCCGAAAAATTGGCAAGTTTATGGCCGAACGCCCGATTTTCCCGTTTTCGGCCCCTCGGTGGGCGTCGGTCCCCGGCGGGGCCGGGCGGGCGTGGCCTCCGGCTGGGACCCGGGTGGGCTATAGCACACGGTCCGTGGCAGTTTCTGGCGAAAAATGGGCAAGTTTTATGGCCCAACAATGAGGGCCGTAACTCATGATCGGGGCTGCGATGCGTTCCGTTTGGACCCGCGGGACCGTGAGGCGGGGGCAGCGATGGGGGTTAGGGCCGGTTTCTGGCCAAAAAAATGGGCAAGTTTATGGCGAGCGCCCGATTTTCCGTTTCGGCCCCTCGGGCGGTCGGTGGCAGCGGGGGGCCCTCGGTGGCGTCGGTCCCAGCGGGGGGCCGTCGGGGCGGGCGGCGCGCCCCGGCCCGGGGGCCGGGTGGGCTATAGCACCACTGGCCGTGAGCGGTTTCTGGCCGAAAAATGGGCAAGTTTTATGGCGGGCAATGAGGGCCGTAACTCATGATCGGGGGCTGCGATGCGTTCCGTTTGGACCGGCGGGACCGTGAGGCGGGGAGCAGCGATGGGGGTTAGGAGCCGCGGTTTCTGGCCGAAAAAAATGGGCAAGTTTATGGCGAGCGCCGATTTTCCGTTTCGGCCCCTCGGTGGGCGGTCGGTGGCAGCGGGGGCCCTCGGTGGCGTCGGTCCCAGCGGGCGAGGCAGTCGGGGCGGGCGCGCGCGGCCCCGCGGGGCCGGGTGGGCTATAGCACAGGCCCGTGACAGTTTCTGGCCGGCGAAAAATGGGCAAGTTTTATGGCGGGAGCAATGAGGGCCGTAACTCATGATCGGGGCTGCGGTGCGTTCCGTTTGGACCAGCGGGACCGTGAGGCGGGGAGCAGCGATGGGGTTTAGGGAGCCGGCGGTTTCTGGCCGAAAAATGGGCAAGTTTATGGCGAAACGCCCGATTTTCCGTTTTCGGCCCCTCGGTGGCGGTCGGTGGCAGCGGGGGCCCTCGGTGGCGTCGGTCCCAGCCCGAGGCGGCGGTCGGGGCCGGGCGGGCGCGGCCCCAGCGGGCCAGTGGGCTATAGCACACGGCCGTGAGACGGTTTCTGGCCAAAAAAAATGGGCAAGTTTTATGGCGGGCAATGAGGGCCGTAACTCATGATCCGGGGCTGCGATGCGTTCCGTTTGGACCGTGGGACCGTGAGGCGGGGGCGATGGGGGTTAGGAGCCGCGGTTTTCGGCCGAAAAATGGGCAAGTTTATGGCGGAACGCCCGATTTTTCCGTTTTCGGCCCCTCGGGGGGTCGGTGGCAGCGGGGCCCTCGGTGGCGGGTCCCAGCGGGGGGCCCAGTCGGGGCGGGCGGGCGCGGCCCGGGGCCAGGGTGGGCTATAGCACCGGCCGTGAGCAGTTTCTGGCCAAAAAAATGGGCAAGTTTATGGCCGGGCAATGAGGGCCGTAACTCATGATCCGGGGCTGCGATGCGTTCCGTTTGGACAGCGGGACCGTGAGGCGGGGGCAACGCGATGGGGGTTAGGAGCCGCGGTTTCTGGCCAAAAATGGGCAAGTTTACGGCCGAACACCCGATTTTCCAGTTTTCGGCCCCTCGGGGTCGGGCGGTTGGTGGCCGGCGGGGGTCCTCGGTGGGGGTCGGTCCCCGCGGGCCGGGCAGTCGGTCGGGGCGGGCGCGCGCCCCGCGGGGCCCCGGTGGGCTATAACACACGGCCCGGTGGGCGGTTTCTGGCCGAAAAATGGGCAAGTTTTATGGCCGGGCAATGAGGGGCCGTAACTCATGATCGGGGCTGCGATGCGTTCCGTTTGGACCGGGGACCGTGAGGCGGGGAGCGATGGGGGTTGGGGCCCGCGGTTTCTGGCCGAAAAATGGGCAAGTTTATGGCGAGCGCCCGATTTTCCGTTTCGGCCCCTCGGTGGCGGTCGGTGGCAGCGGGGCCCTCGGTGGCGTCGGTCCCCCGAGGCGGCCCGTCGGGCGGGCGGCGCGGCCCCCCGCGGGCCGGGTGAGGCTATAGCACACCGTGGCGGTTTCTGGCCCGGCAAGTTTTATGGCCCAATGAGGGGCCGTAACTCATGATCGGGGCTGCGATGCGGTTCCGTTTGGACCAGCGGGACCGTGAGGCGGGGGCAACGCGATGGGGGTTAGGGCCCGTGGTTTCTGGCCAAAAAAAATGGGCAAGTTATGGCGAGCGCCCGATTTTCCGTTTTCGGCCCCTCGGTGGCGGTCGGTGGCAGCGGGGCCCTCGGTGGCGTCGGTCCCAGCCCTCTGGCGGCGGCCCAGTCGAGGGCAGTCGGGCGGGCGCGGCCCCCGGGGGGGGCCCGGGTGGGCTAGAGCACACGCAGCCGTGAGCCCTGGCCAAAAAAATGGGCAAGTTTTATGGCCGGGCAATGAGGCCGTAACTCATGATCCGGGGCTGCGATGCGGTTCCGTTTGGACCGCCAGCGGGACCGTGAGGCGGGGAGCAGCGATGGGGGTTAGGGCCGGCGGTTTCTGGCGGCGAAAAATGGGCAAGTTTATGGCGAGCATTGCCTTGATTTTCCGTTTCGGCCCCTCGGTGGGCCCGGTCGGTGGCGCGAGGGCCCTCGGTGGGCGTCGGTCCCAGCGGCGGCCGGTCCCGGGCCGCGGGCGGGCCCCCCAGCCGAGGGGCCGGGTGGGCTATAGCACCATGGCCGTGAGACAGTTTCTGGCCGAAAAATGGGCAAGTTTTATGGCGGGCAATGAGGGCGTAACTCATGATCGGGGCTGCGATGCGGTTCCGTTTGGACCCAGGGGGGCCGTGAGGCGGGGAGCAGCGATGGGGGTTAGGGCCGGCGGTTTCTGGCCGAAAAAAAATGGGCAAGTTTATGGCGAGCGCCCGATTTTCCGTTTTCGGCCCCTCGGGCGGTCGGTGGCGGCGGGGGCCCTCGGTGGCGTCGGGTCCCAGCGGTGGTCGGTTTGTCGGGCGGGCGGGCGGCCCGGCGGCCGGCGTGGCCGGGTGGGCTATAGCACTTCTGCCGTGAGGAGTTTCTGGCCAAAAAAAAATGGCCAAGTTTATGGCCGGGCAATGAGGGCCGTAACTCATGATCGGGGCTGCGATGCGTTCCGTTTGGACCGGCGGGGCCGTGAGGCGGGGGCAACGCGATGGGGGTTGGGAGCCGGCGGTTTCTGACAATAAAAAATGGACAAGTTTATGGCCGAATGCCCGATTTTCCCGTTTTCGGCCCCTCGGGGGGCGGTCGGTGGCAGGCCGGGGTCCTCGGTGGGCGTCGGTCCCCGGCGGGGGCGGTCGGTCGGCGCGGCCCCAGCCCCAGCGGGGCCAGGTGGGCTATAGCACCACGGCCCGGATTTCTGGCCAAAAAAATGGGCAAGTTTTATGGCCGGGCAATGAGGGCCGTAACTCATGATCGGGGCTGCGATGCGTTTCCGTTTGGACCGGCGGGACCGTGAGGCGGGGGCAGCAGCGATGGGGGTTGGGGCCCGTGCGTTTCTGGCCGAAAAAATGGGCAAGTTTATGGCGAACGCCCGATTTTCCGTTTTCGGCCCCTCGGGGCGGTCGGTGGCAGCGGGGGCCCTCGGTGGCGTCGGTCCCAGCGGGGCAGTCAGGGCCGGGCGGCCCCCCAGGCCCGGGGAGGGTGAGCTATAGCACCCCCAGCCCGGCCGGGCGGTTTCTGGCCGAAAAATGGCAAGTTTTATGGCGGGCAATGAAAGAGGGCCGTAACTCATGATCGGGGCTGCGATGCGTTCCGTTTGGACCGGCGGGACCGTGAGGCGGGGAACAGCGATGGGGGTTAGGGCCGGCGGTTTCTGGCCAAAAAAATGGAGCAAGTTTATGGCGAAACGCGCCCAATTTTCCGTTTCGGCCCCTCGGTGGCGGTCGGTGGCAGCGGGGCCCTCGGTGGCGTCGGTCCCAGCGAGGCCGGTCAGTCGGGCCCCGCCCCGGGCGGGCGCCCCGTGGGAGGCCCGGGTGGCTATAGCTTCACACGGCCGCGGAGCAGTTTCTGAGCGAAAAATGGGCAAGTTTTTATGGCCGGCAATGAGAGGGCCGTAACTCATGATCGGGGCTGCGATGCGTTCCGTTTGGACCGCGGGACCGTGAGGCGGGGAGCGATGGGGGTTAGGGCCGGCGGTTTCTGGCCGAAAAATGGGCAAGTTTATGGCGAGCCCATGATTTTCCGTTTCGGCCCCTCGGGCGGTCGGTGGCGGTCGGTGGCCCTCGGCCCTCGGGCGTCGGTCCCGGTCCGGCGGCCCGGTCGTCGGGTCGGCCGTGCCCTGGCGGGGGCCAGGTGGCTATAGGTGGGCTATAAACATGGCCGTGAGTTTCTGGCCAAAAATGGGCAAGTTTATGGCGGGCAATGAGGGCCGTAACTCATGATCCGGGCTGCGATGCGTTTCCGTTTGGACCAGCGGGGCCGTGAGGCGGGGGCAAAAATGGGGGTTAGGGCGGCGGTTTCTGGCCGAAAAAAATGGGCAAGTTTATGGCGAACGCCCGATTTTCCGTTTTCGGCCCCTCGGTGGTGGTCGGTGGCGGCGGGGGGTGGCGTCGGTCCCGGCGGTCCGGTCCCAGTCGGGCCGGTCGAGCGGGCGGCCCCGCGGCCCCGTGGCCCGTGTGGCTATAGCACACGCCCGTGGGGTTTCTGGCCGGGCAAGTTTATGGCCGGGCAATGAGGGCCGTAACTCATGATCCGGGGCTGCGATGCGTTCCGTTTGGACCCAGCGGGGCCGTGAGGCGGGGAGCAGCGATGGGGGTTAGGGCCGGCGGTTTCACAGGCCAAAAAATGGGCAAGTTTATGGCCGATAAAACTTGCCCGATTTTCCGTTTCGGCCCCTCGGGGGTCGGTCGGTGGCAGCGGGGGCCCTCGGTGGCGTCGGTCCCAGCGGGGCCCGGTCGGTCGGGCGGGCGGGCGCGCGCCCCCAGGCCCGGTGGGCTATAAGTCACGGCCGTGAGAGCAGTTTCTGGCCAAAAATGGCAAGTTTATGGCCGGGCAATGAGGGCCGTAACTCATGATCGGGGCTGCGATGCGTTCCGTTTGGACCGCGGGACCGTGGGCGGGGAGCAGCGATGGGGGTTAGGGCCCGGTTTCTGGCGAAAAATGGGCAAGTTTATGGCGAAACGCCGATTTTCCGTTTTCGGCCCCTCGGGGCGGTCGGTGGCAGCGGGGGCCCTCGGTGGCGTCGGTCCCCGGCGAGGCCCCAGGTCGGTCGGCAGGGCGGCCAGGGCGCGGTCCTCGACGGCCCGGGTGGCTATAGGTGGCCGTGAGCAGTTTCTGGCCAAAAAGAAAAATGGGCAAGTTTTATGGCCGGCAATGAGGGCCGTAACTCATGATCGGGGCTGCGGTGCGGTTCCGTTTGGACCAGCGGGGCCGTGAGGCGGGGAACGCGATGGGGTTAGGAGCCGCGGTTTCTGGCAAAAAAAAATGGCAAGTTTATGGCGAAAAAGCAAATTAAAGATTTTCCGTTTTCGGCCCCTCGGGGCGGTCGGTGGCAGCGGGGTCCCGAGCGTCGGTCCCAGCCGGGGGGCGTCGGTCGAGGCGGGCGCAGCCCCAGCCCCGCCCCGGTGGGCTATAGCACACACTTGAGAAGTTTCTGGCCAAAAAAATGGCAAGTTTTATGCCCCAAGCAATGAGGGCGTAACTCATGATCGGGGCTGCGATGCGGTTCCGTTTGGGCCCAGCGGGACCGTGAGGCGGGGGGCAACGATGGGGGTTGGGAGCCCCTCGTTTCTGGCCGAAAAATGGGCAAGTTTATGGCGAAGCATTAGATTTCCCGTTTCGGCCCCTCGGGGCGGTCGGTGGCAGTGCGGGGCCCCTCGGTGGCGTCGGTCCCAGCCCAGTCCGGGCGGGCGGCGGGCTTTCCCGGCGGGCCGGCCCTCGGCTATAGCACACGGCCGTGAGCCGTGCGGGATGCAGTTTCTGGCCAAAAAAAATGGCAAGTTTTATGGGCCGGGCAATGAGAGGCCGTAACTCATGATCCGGGGCTGCGATGCGTTCCGTTTGGACCGGCGGGGCCGTGAGGCGGGGGCAGCGATGGGGGTTAGGGCCCGCGGTTTCTGGCCAAAAAAATGGGCAAGTTTATGGCGAAACGCCCGATTTTCCGTTTTCGGCCCCTCGGGCGGTCGGTGGCAGCGGGGGCCCTCGGTGGCGTCGGTCCCAGCGGAGGCGGTCGGTCGGGGCCCAGGCGGCGCGGCCCTATGGCGGGCCGGGTGGGCTATAGCACAAAATCGTGAGCAGTTTCTGGCCGAAAAATGGGCAAGTTTTATGGCCGGGCAATGAGGGGGCCCTAACTCATGATTCGGGGCTGCGATTGCCGTTCCGTTTGGACCGGCGGGACTGTGAGGCGGGGGCAGCGATAGGGGTTGGGGCCGGCGGTTTCTGGCCAAAAATGGGCAAGTTTATGGCGAAACGCCCGATTTTCCGTTTTCGGCCCCTCGGGCGGTCGGTGGCAGCGGGGGCCCTCGGGGCGTCGGTCCCCCGCGAGAGCCCGGTCGGGGCCGGCGGCGCGGCCCCAGCGGGGCCGGGTGGGCTATAACACCACCGGCCGTGAGGCCGGTTTCTGGCCAAATCAAAAAATGGGCAAGTTTATGGCCGGGCAATGAGGGGCCGTAACTCATGATCCGGGCTGCGATGCGGTTCCGTTTGGACCGCGGGGCCGTGAGGCGGGGAGCAGCGATGGGGGTTAGGGCCGCGGTTTCTGGCCAAAAAAATGGGCAAGTTTATGGCGAACGCCATTTTCCGTTTTCGGCCCCTCGGTGGCGTCGGTGGCGCGAGGCCCTCGGTGGCGTCGGTCCCAGGCGGGGCGGTCGGGGCGGCGAAACGCGCCCCCGGGCCAGGTGGGCTATAGCACACGCCGTGAGGACGGTTTCTGGCCGAAAAAATGGGCAAGTTTTATGGCGGAGCAATGAGGGCCGTAACTCATGATCGGGGCTGCGATGCGTTCCGTTTGGACCGTGGGGACCGTGAGGCGGGGGCAGCGATGGGGGTTAGGGCCGGCGGTTTCTGGCCAAAAAAATGGGCAAGTTTATGGCGAACGCCCGATTTTCCGTTTCGGCCCCTCGGGGCGGTCGGTGGCCGCGGGGGCCTCGGTGGCGTCGGTCCCCGGCCCAGGGGGCCCGAGGTCGGGGCGGGCCCGCGGCCCCAGCGGCGCCCGTGGGTGGAGGCTATAACTTCACCGGTGGGCAGTTTCTGGCCAAAAAAAAATGGGCAAGTTTTATGGCCCCAATGAGGGCCGTAACTCATGATCCGGGGCTGCGGTGCGTTTCCGTTTGGACCGCGGGGCCGTGAGGCGGGGGCAGCGATGGGGGTTAGGAGCCGGGCGGTTTCTGGCCGAAAAAAATGGGCAAGTTTATGGCGAGCGCCCGATTTTCCCGTTTAGGCCTCGTAACCTCGGGGCGCGGTCGGTGGCGTCGGGTTCGGGCCCGGTGGGCGTCGGTCCCAACAGGGGCCCATCCGAGTGGGCCGGGTATAACAGCACCCCGCAGCCGTGGATTTTCTGGCCAAAAAAATTTCGGCCCAATGAGGGGCGTAACTCATGATCGGGGCTGCGATGCGTTCCGTTTGGACCGGCGGACCGTGGCGAAACAGCGCGATGGGGGTTGGGCCGTTTTCTGCCGCGAAAAATGGGCAAGTTTATGGCGAACCGATTTTCCGTTTTCCGTTTCGGTGGCCTCGGGGGGCCCATGGTGGCGTCCCGGTCCCCAGCCGGGGGCGTCGGGGCCCTCGGCCCGGGCCAGGGAGCTATAACCCCGGCCGCGTGGAGGTTTCTGGCTAAAAATGGGCAAGTTTATGGCCCAGGCAATGAGGGGCGTAACTCATGATCAGGGCTGCGATGCGTTCCGTTTGGGCCGGCGGGACCGTGAGGCGGGGAGCAGCGATGGGGGTTGGGGCCGGCGGTTTCTGGCCAAAAATGGGCAAGTTTATGGCGAACGCCCGATTTTCCGTTTTCGGCCCCTCGGGGGCGGTCGGTGGCGGCGGGGGCCCTCGGTGGCGTCGGTCCCCGCCCAGGCCCGGTCGGCCCGGGGGCGCGCGGCCCCGGCGGGGCCCGTGGGCTATAACACAGCCCGTGAGGACAGTTTCTGGCCGAAAAATGGCAAGTTTTATGGCGGGCAATGAGGGCCGTAACTCATGATCGGGGCTGCGATGCGGTTCCGTTTGGACAGCGGGGCCGTGAGGCGGGGGCAGCGATGGGGGTTGGGCCCGCGGTTTCTGGCCGAAAAAATGGGCAAGTTTATGGCGAAACGCCCGATTTTCCGTTTTCGGCCCCTCGGGCGGTCGGTGGCGCGGGGGCCCTCGGTGGCGTCGGTCCCGCGGGCCCGGTCGGTCGGGCAGTCGGGCGGGCGGGCCCCGGCGGGGGCCGGGTGGGCTATAGCACAGGCGGCCGGACCCGGTTTCTGGCCGAAAAAAATGGGCAAGTTTTATGGCGGGCAATGAGGGCCGTAACTCATGATCGGGGCTGCGATGCGGTTCCGTTTGGACCCGGCGGGACCGTGAGGCGGGGGGCAACGATGGGGGTTGGGGCCGGCGGTTTTGGCCGAAAAAAAAATGGGCAAGTTTATGGCGAACGCCCGATTTTCCGTTTCGGCCCCTCGGGCGGTCGGTGGCAGCGGGGCCCTCGGGGCGTCGGTCCCAGGTCCCGGCGGAGCGGCGGGGGCCGGGCGGGCGGGCGGCCCCGGCGGTGGGGTGGGCTATAGCACACGGCCGTGGACAGTTTCTGGCCCCAAAAAATGGGCAAGTTTATGGCTCAAATGAGGGCCGTAACTCATGATCCGGGGCTGCGATGCGGTTCCGTTTGGACCCAGCGGGACCGTGAGGCGGGGAGCAACGCGATGGGGGTTAGGGCCGCGGTTTCTGGCCGAAAAAAATGGGCAAGTTTATGGCGAACGCCCGATTTTCCGTTTCGGCCCCTCGGGGCGGTCGGTGGCAGGCGAGGCCCTCGGTGGCGTCCCGGTCCCAGCGGGGCGGTCGGGAGGCGGGCGGCGCGCCCCCCTCGCGGGGCCGGGTGAGCTATAGCACCACGGCCGTGAGGGCAGTTTCTGGCCGAAAAAAAAATGGGCAAGTTTTTATGGCCGGGCAATGAGGGGTCGTAACTCATGATCCGGGGCTGCGATTGCAGTTCCGTTCGGACCGGCGGGACCGTGAGGCGGGGGCAACGATGGGGGTTAGGAGCCGGCGTTTCTGGCCAAAAAAATGGGCAAGTTTATGGCGAACGCCCCGATTTTCCGTTTCGGCCCCTCGGGGCGGTCGGTGGCAGCGAGGGCCCTCGGTGGCGTCGGTCCCAGCCCGGGGCGGTCGGGGCCGGGCGGCGCGGCCCGGCGAGGCCGGGTGGGCTATAGCACACCCGTGAGGGCAGTTTCTGGCCGAAAAAAATGGGCAAGTTTTATGGCGGGCAATGAGGGTAACTCATGATCCGGGGCTGCGGTGCGTTCCGTTTGGACCAGCGGGACCGTGAGGCGGGGCAACGATGATGGGGGTTGGGAGGCCGGCGGTTTCTGGCCGTAAAAAATGGGCAAGTTTATGGCCGAGCGCCCGATTTTCGCCGTTTCGGCCCCTCGGCCTCGGCGGTCGGTGGCGCGGGGAGCCCTCGGTGGCGTCGGTCCCAGCCGAGAGGCCCAGTCGGGGCCGGTCGGGCCGGGCGGCGCCCCCCCGGGGGGCCCCGGTGGCTATAGCCCACGAGGCCGTGGGCGTTTCTGGCCAAAAAAATGGGCAAGTTTTATGGCCGGGCAATGAGGGCATAACTCATGATCGGGGCTGCGATGCGGTTCCGTTTGGACCCGCGGGACCGTGAGGCGGGGGCAGCGATGGGGGTTGGGGCCGCCGGTTTCTGGCCAAAAAAAAATGGCAAGTTTATGGCGAAACGCCCGATTTTCCGTTTTCGGCCCCTCGGTGGCGGTCGGTGGCAGCGGGGGCCCTCGGTGGCGTCGGTCCCAGGCGGGGCGTCGGGGGGCGGCGAGTGCGCCCAGCGAGGCCTGGTGGTGCTATAGCACACAGCCGTGACAGTTTCTGGCCAAAAAAATGGGCAAGTTTATGGCGGCAATGAGGGCCGTAACTCATGATCGGGGCTGCGATGCGTTCCGTTTGGACCAGCGGGACCGTGAGGCGGGGAGCAGCGATGGGGGTTAGGGCCGCGGTTTCTGGCCAAAAAATGGGCAACTTTATTGCCGAACGCCCGATTTTCCGGATTTCGGCCCCTCGGGGGGTGGTCGGTGGCCGGCGGGGGGCCCTCGGGGGGCGTCAGTCCCCAGCGGGGGAGGCCGGTCGGGCCAGGGCGGCGCTTGGCCCCAGCGGCGGGCCGGTGAGCTATAGCACAGCCGGGGAGCAGTTTCTGGCCGAAAAATGGCAAGTTTTATGGCGGCAATGGGGCCGTAACTCATGATTCGGGGCTGCGATAGCGGTTCCGTTTGGACCAGCGGGACCGTGAGGCGGGGGCAACGCGATGGGGGTTAGGGAGGCCGGCGGTTTCTGGCCGAAAAAAATGGGCAAGTTTATGGCGAAAACGCCCGATTTTCCGTTTCGGCCCCTCGGGGCGGTCGGTGGCGCGCGAGGCCCTCGGTGGCGTCGGTCCCAGCGGGGAGCCGGTCGGGCCGGGCGGCGCAGCCCCGGCGGGCCGGTGGGCTATAGCACCACAGCCGTGGGCAGTTTCTGGCCAAAAATGGCAAGTTTTATGGCCGGGCAATGAGGGCCGTAACTCATGATCGGGGCTGCGATGCAGTTCCGTTTGGACCAGCGGGACCGTGAGGCGGGGGCAACGATGGGGGTTGGGCCGGCGGTTTCTGGCCGTAAAAAATGGGCAAGTTTATGGCGAAACGCCCGATTTTCCGTTTTGGCCCCTCGGGGCGGTCGGTGGCAGCGGGGCCCCTCGGTGGCGTCGGTCCCAGCGAGGGCCGGTCGGGCGGGGGGCGCCGGCCCTGGGCGACCCGGGTGAGCTATAGGTGGCTATAGCCCGGCCCGTGAGGAGCAGTTTCTGGCCAAAAAAATGGGCAAGTTTATGGCCCCAATGAGGGCCGGAACTCATGATCCGGGGCTGCGATGCGGTTCCGTTTGGACCCGCGGGACCGTGGGCGGGGGCGATGGGGGTTAGGGGCCCGGTTTCTGGCCGAAAAATGGGCAAGTTTATGGCTGAACGCCCGATTTTCCCGTTTTCGGCCCCTCGGTGGGCGGTCGGTGACCGGTGAGGGGCCCTCGGGGGCGTCGGTCCCCGGGGACCGTCGGGCGGCGGGTGCCGCCCGGGGGGCCGGGTGGGCTATAGGACACCTGGCCGTGAGGCAGTTTCTGGCCAAAAAATGGGCAAGTTTTATGGCCGGGCAATCATGGGGCCGTAAGTCATGATTCGGGGCTGCGATTGCGGTTCCGTTTGGACCAGCGGGACCGTGAGGCGGGGAGCATCGCGATGGGGGGGTTGGGAGCTGGCGGTTTTTCGGCCGGAAAATGGGCAAGTTTATGGCCGAACGCCCGATTTTCCCGTTTTCGGCCCTTCGGTGGGCGGTCGGTGGCAGCGGGGGATCCTCGGTGGCGTCGGTCCCCGGCCCGTCAACGCCGGGCGGCGCGGCCCCAGCGGAGGGCCGGGTGGGCTATAGCACACGGCCGTGAGCAGTTTCTGGCCGAAAAATGGGCAAGTTTTATGGCGGGCAATGAGGGCCGTAACTCATGATCCGGGGGCTGCGATGCGGTTCCGTTTGGGCCAGCGGGACCGTGAGGCGGGGGCAGCGATGGGGGTTGGGCCGCGCGGTTTCTGGCCGAAAAATGGGCAACCTTATGGCAAACGCCCGATTTTCCCGTTTTCGGCCCCTCGGGGGGCGGTCTCTGGCCGGCGGGGGGCCCGCGGTGGGCGTCGGTCCCCGGTTGGGGCGGTCGGTGATGGTCGGCCGGGCGCGGCCCCCTGCGGGGACCCGGGGGGGCTATAGCACACGGCCGGCCGTGAGCAGTTTCTGGCCAAAAAAATGGGCAAGTTTTATGGCGGGCAATGAGGGCCGTAACTCATGATCGGGGCTGCGATGCGTTCCGTTTGGACCAGCGGGACCGTGAGGCGGGGAGCAACAGCGATGGGGGTTGGGCCGTGGTTTCTGGTAGAAAAATGGGCAAGTTTATGGCGAAACGCCCGATTTTCCGTTTTCGGCCCCTCGGGGCGGTCGGTGGCAGCGGGGGCCTCGGTGGCGTCGGTCCCAGCGGGGCGGCGGTCGTCGGCGGCGGGCGGCGGGCCCCGGCCCCGGGTGGCTATAGCACCGGCCGTGAGCAGTTTCTGGCCAGAAAAATGGGCAAGTTTATGGCCCAATGAGGGCCGTAACTCATGATCCGGGGCTGCGATGCGGTTCCGTTTGGACCCGCGGGACCGTGAGGCGGGGAACAGCGATGGGGGTTGGGCCGCGGTTTCTGGCCCAAAAAAATGGGCAAGTTTATGGCGAACGCCCGATTTTCCGTTTTCGGCCCCTCGGGCGGTCGGTGGCAGCGGGGAGCCCTCGGGGCGTCGGTCCCAGGCGGGGGATCGGTCCGGCAAGCGGGCGCGGCCCGGCGGGCCGGGTGGGCTATAGCACACCTGGCCCGTGGCAGCGGATTTTCTGGCCAAAAAAATGGCAAGTTTATGGAATTTTGTATTTTTCTTATGTTTTGACTAATTTTTTGTACCACAAATTTTTTAACCCTAATAATTTTTTACCATAAGACATTTTAATTTTGATTCGACCACAAAAAGTGGCAACCTAAATGTGCAATTATGATTTGAAATTGTTAATTTTTGGATTTATAATTAATTTCTATCTTACTTTCCCATTTAACTAATATTTGTGCCCATAGTTGTTAGATTTCAGGGCGGCTCAGTGGTTTGAAGTTTTATTTGGGTTTTTGCCCTCCATGTAAAGGGTTCAAGCTGCAGCTGAAGCTTTGTATCTTTTTTTCAAATATGAAGGCAACTTCTTTTCAAATTTAAAAGTTTTATGGCCGGGCAATGAGGGGGCGGTCGGTGGCCGGCGGGGGCCTCTCAAGGGGCGTAGGTCCCAGTGGGGAGGCCAGTCGGTCGGGGGGCGGCGCGCGCCCCCCGCGAGGCCGGTGGGCTATAGCACACGGCCGGCCGGCAGTTTCTGGCCGAAAAAATGGGCAAGTTTTATGGCGGGCAATGAGGGCGTAACTCATGATCGGGGCTGCGATGCGTTCCGTTTGGACCCAGCGGGACCGTGAGGCGGGGAACGCGATGGGGGTTGGGCCGCAGCGGTTTCTGGCCGAAAAAAATGGGCAAGTTTATGGCGAGCGCCCGATTTTCCGTTTCGGCCCCTCGGGGCGGTCGGTGGCAGCGAGGGTCCTCGGTGGCGTCGGTCCCAGCGGGCGGGTCCGTCGGGGCGGGCGGGCGGGCGCGGCCCGGGGCCGGGCAGGTGGGCTATAGCACCACGGCCGTGAGACAGTTTCTGGCCAAAAAAATGGGCTTTATGGCCGGGCAATGAGGGGCCGTAACTCATGATCCGGGGCTGCGATGCGGTTCCGTTTGGACAGCGGGACCGTGAGGCGGGGGAGCAACGATGGGGGTTGGGAGCCGGCGGTTTCTGGCCCGAAAAATGGGCAAGTTTATGGCCGAACGTCCGATTTTCCCGTTTTCGGCCCCTCGGGGGCGGTCGGTGGCCGACGGGGGGCCCTCGGAGGGCGTCGGTCCCCGGCAGGGGAGGCCGGTCAAGGCCGGGGGGGGCGGCCCCCGGTGGGGGCCCGGGTGGGCTATAGCACACGGCGTGAAAAAAAATGGGCAAGTTTTATGGCCCCAATGAGGGGCCGTAACTCATGATCCGGGCTGCGATGCGGTTCCGTTTGGACCGCGGGACCGTGAGGCGGGGAGCATGATGGGGGTTGGGAGCCGGCGGTTTCTGGCCAAAAAAAATGGGCATGTTTATGGCCGAACGCCCGATTTCCCGGTTTTCGGTCCCTTGGGCGGCGGTCGGCGGCGGCGGGGGTCCTCGGTGGCGTCGGTCCCAGCGGGCGAGCCGTCAAGGCCGGCGGCGCGCCCCGGCTGGGGGCCCAGTGGGCTATAGCACACGGCGTGGACGTTTCTGGCCAAAAAATGGGCAAGTTTTATGGCCGGGCAAAGAGGGCCGTAACTCATGATCCGGGCTGCGATTGCGTTCCGTTTGGACCGGCGGGCCGTGACCGTGGGGGGGCAGCACACGATGGGGGTTGGGCCGGCGGTTTCTGGCCAGTAGAAAAATGGGCAAGTTTATGGCCGAAACGCTTGATTTTCCCATTTCGGCCCCTCGGGGCGGTCGGTGGCGGCGGGGGCCCTCGGTGGCGTCGGTCCCCGGCGGGGCCAAGTCGGTCAAGGCCGGCGCGCGGCCCCGGGGGCCCAGGTGGGCTATAGCACAGGCCGGACCGTTTTCCCCAAAGAAAAATGGGCAAGTTTTATGGCGGGCAAATCCGTAACTCATGATCCGGGCTGCGATGCGTTCCGTTTGGACCGCGGGACCGGGACTGAGGGGGGAGCAACGCGATGGGGGTTGGGCCAGGCGGTTTCTGGCCAAAAAAATGGGCAAGTTTATGGCGAACCCCGATTTTCCGTTTTTGGCCCCTCGGGCGGTCGGTGGCGGCGGGGCCCTCGAGGCGTCGGTCCCGGGCCGGGTCGGTCCCAAAAGGGAAGGAGTCGCGGCGGGTCAAGGCCAGGCGCCCCCCCGGTGCGCTATAGTACGGCGTGCCGTGAGTTTCTGGCCAAAAAAAATGGGCAAGTTTATGGCCCAAAGAGAGGGGCCGTAACTCATGATCCGGGCTGCGATGCGTTCCGTTTGGGCCAGCGGGGCCGTGAGGCGGGAAACACGATGGGGGTTGGGGCCGCGGTTTCTGGCCGAAAAATGGGCAAGTTTATGGCCGAACGCCCGATTTTCTCATTTTCGGCCCCTCGGGGGGCTGTCGGTGGGCGGCGGGGGGCCCCCGGGGGGCGTCGGTCTCCGGCGGGGGAGACCGGTCAAGGCCGTAACTCATTCGTGCCCCCCGGGGCCCGAGGCCGGGCCCTAGTGTGGGCTATAGCACACGGCCGTGAGGTTTTCTGGCCAAAAAAAATGGGCAAGTTTTATGGCCGGGCAAAGAGGGGCCGTAACTCATGATCGGGGCTGCGATGCGTTCCGTTTGGACCAGCGGGACCGTGAGGCGGGGGCAACGATGGGGGTTAGGAGCCGTTTCTGGCCAAAAAAATGGGCAAGTTTATGGACGAACGGCCGATTTTCCCGTTTTCGGCCCCTCGTGGGGCGGTCGGTGCCCGGCGGGGGGACCTCGGGGGGCGTCGGTCCCCGGCGGGGGAGTCCGCCAAGGCCGGGGGGGCGCGGCCCCCGGCGGGGGCCCGGGTGCGCTATAGTACACGGCCGGCGGACGGTTTTACGGCCGAAAAATGGGCAAGTTTTATGGCCGGGCAAAGAGGGGGCCGTAACTCATGATCCGGGGCTGCGATTGCGGTTCCGTTTGGACCGGCGGGGCCGTGAGGCTGGGGGGAACACGATGGGGGGGTTGGGAGCCGGCGGTTTTACGGCCGAAAAATGGGCAAGTTTATGGCCGAACGCCCGATTTTCTCATTTTCGGCCCCTCGGGGGGCTGTCGGTGGGCGGCGGGGGGCCCCCGGGGGGCGTCGGTCTCCGGCGGGGCAGTCAAGGCCGGGCGTAGCCCCGGCCCTTTTTAGGTGGGCTATAGCACACGGCCGTGAGGGCAGTTTCTGGCCAAGAAAAATGGGCAAGTTTTATGGCCCCCGGGCAAAGAGGGGCCGTAACTCATGATCCCGGGGCTGCGATGCGGTTCCGTTTGGACCCGGGACCGTGAGGCTGGGGGCAACGATGGGGGTTGGGGAGCCGGCGGTTTTACGGCCGAAAAATGGGCAAGTTTATGGCCGAACGCCCGATTTTCCCGTTTTCGGCCCCTCGGGGGCCTGTCGGTGGGCGGCGGGGGGCCCCCGGGGGGCGTCGGTCTCCGGCGGGGGACGCCGGTCAAGGCCAGGGGGCGCGGCCCCCCGCGGGGGGCCGGGGGGGGTATAGCACACGGCCCGGACCGGGCCCCAAGAGGGGTAAATCAATCATGATCCGTGTTGCAATGCAAGTGTGCAACCCAAGAGGGGGGGTGAATTGGGATTTAAAAACTTATCTTAAGCAAACCACACAACAATTAAATCTAATGCCTTAATAGAATCCAAAACAATAAATTCAATAAAAGCGCAATAATAAATGAGTAAGGGAGGAGAAAGCAAACTCAAGGATTTTTACGTGGTTCGGCTATCCCCGCCTACGTCCACGCCTCCAAGCAACCCAAGCTTGAGGATTTCACTATCAAGCCTTTCCAAGGCTTCAAATGTTTACAATTGACTTCCAAGGTGTCAATGAACCTTTACAACAAGAGATTATCCCCCATCTCTTCACTCAAGTGTTTCCCACACTTATACACTCACAAATTTGATGGGAAAAATAAAGATTACAACAAAAACTCTCTTTAAGAGTGGATATGCAAATAATAGCACAATAAGAATTTAATCTATGATGATTTTGAATTTGAAGCTCAATATATGTTGTGTGCACTTGTTTATGCTTGCCAAGATTACCAAAAATGATTTGGATTTGAGTTTATATAGTTGGAACTCAAAAACTAGCCGTTATGCACTTTTTGCTCACTGTCGGATCGCCGTTAACTAGAGATGTCGGATCGCCGTTTGACTGGTCAATATGACCGTTGGGCTAGATTTTCAAATTGTCGGATCGCCGTTATCAAGATGTCGGATCGCCGTTAGTGTCCAGAGGCTAATCTTGATTACGCTCACCGCTGTCGGATCGCGGGTATCTTAGATGTCGGATCGCGTTAGTGTCGAGGGCTAATCCTCAATTCTGCTCACTGTCGGATCGCCGTTATCTTAGATGTCGGATCGCCGTTATCTACAGTAACTGCTACAGTGATTGCTACAGTGAACTATTTTGTAAAATAACAGTTTGACCCCAAAACTTTATATAACTATACTATGGCCCAAAACGTTATGAAACTTTACAAACAGGTCCAATTTCAGAATTTCTAAGTAATACACTGTGAATCCCAAAACTTTCAAATTATAATATGACCCAAAATACTATGAAATATTTCAAATAAATTCTTCTCTAAATTTTCAAGCAATACTTGTTGATTTCAAATATTTCAAAATTCTTTCAATTAAACCATAAACTTGAAAAATAACTAATTTCATAAAATCATTTTTCCATTAGATATAAAACCTTTATAATGTGAAAATAATGATTTATTTAAAATGGAAGAAAAATAATTTAAGCTTTCAAAAACTTAATCATTCTTAATTTTGTTTGTTATCATCAAAATCAACATTATGTTAACATAAATGTTAACAATCTCCCCCTTTTTGATGATGACAAACTTTTCATGTATTTAAAGAATGATTCCATAAATTGCTCCCCTTAAATATAAGCTTCTCTTACAATTTGCCAATTAGCTAAATTAACAAATTTAAATACATGCATTTTCTTCTCCCCCTCATCATCAAAAAGAAAAACTTAATTGGCAAAGAAAAAGAATAGAAAATTTTATAAATTTAAAAACATGTATTCTTCTCCCCCTTCATCATTAAAAAGAAAACTTAAAGGAAAAGAATAAGAGTAGCAAATTTGTTACCCATGTTGTCCGAGTAGAAATTTTGATAGAATCTCCCCCTAACAACAAGCATCACCTCAAATACAAGTTTAACAATATTACTCCTAAATTATCATAAATCATCATACAAACAAACTCTATACATAAATCATCACATAATCCATCAACCATAAAATGATCATGAACCATCATTCCATCAATTACCAAGTCAATAACTCATAACACAAAATTATCATATAAAACAACCATGTAATCAAATTATCATCATATCTTCAATGAGGCAAGTTTTATGGCCTTGCAATGAGGGCCCCCTCGGGCGGTCGGTTGCAGCGGGCGGATCGGGGGCGGGGCGGCCCGGGCTATAGCACCGGGTGGGGCTCAGTTTCGGCCAGGCCGAAAAAAAATGGGCAAGTTTTATGGCGGGCAATGAGGGCCGTAATTCATGATCCGGGCTGCGATGCGGTTCCGTTTGGACCGCAGGACCGTGAGGCGAGGGACAACGATGGGGGTTGGGAGCCGGTTTCTGGCCAAAAATGGGCAAGTTTATGTCGAAACCCCGATTTTCCGTTTTCGTTTTCGGGCCAGCGGTGGCAAATGGTGCCTCGGTGGGGGCCCTCGGGGCGTCGTCGTCCCGGGCCCGTGGGCGGCGGGGCCGGGCTGAAGCCCCCCCCCGGGGCCCAGTGGGCTATAACACACTGGCCGTGGGCTGTTTCTGGCCCCCAAAAAATGGGCAAGTTTTATGGCCGGGCAATGAGGGCCGTAAGTAACGCATGATCCGGGCTGCGATTGCTTTATTCCGTTTGGACCGGCGGGACCGTGAGGCGGGGGGCAACGCGATGGAAGGGTTGGGAGCCCGCGGTTTTACGGCCAAAAAATGGGCAAGTTTGTGGCCGAACGCCCGATTTTCCGGTTTTCGGCCCCTCGGGGGGCGGTCGGTGGCCGGCGGGGGGCCCTCGGTGGGCGTCGGTCCCGCCGGCGGCCCGGTCATGGCCGTGGGGCGCGGTCCATAGCGGGACCGGTTAGCTATAGCACCACCCAAAGCCGTGAGACGATTTCTGGCCAAAAAAATGGGCAAGTTTATGGCCGGAGCAATCGGGGGCCGTAACTCATGATCCCCTGCGATGCGGTTCCGTTTGGACCCGGGGCCAGGACCGTGAGGCGGGGAGCAGCGATGGGGGTTTGGGAGCCGGAGGTTTCTGGCCGAAAAATGGGCAAGTTTATGGCCGAGCCATGGAATTTCCCGTTTTCAGCCCCTCGGGGGGCGGTCGGTGGCCGGCGGAGAACCCTCGGGCTGCGTCGGTCCCAGCCCGGCCCGTAGGTGCCCCAGCGGAGCACCACCGGCGGGGACCTCGGTGGGCCATACCCACAGGCCGTGAGGGCGGTTTCCGGCCGAAAAATGGGCGGTAAAACCGTCTGCCGGCCGTGTGCTATATCCCAACCGGGCCCCCTCCGTGGACCGCGCCCGTCCGGCCATGACCAGCCGCCCGCCAGACCGGCCAAGCCCCATGACGGGCCCCCGCCCGGCCATAAAACTGCCCCGATTTTTCGGGAAACGGGAAAATCGGGCGTTCGGCCATAAACTTGCCCATTTTTCGGCCGTAAAACCGTCCGCCGGCCGTGTGCTATAGCCCACCCGGGCCCCCGCCGGCCACCGACCGCCCCCCGAGGGGCCGAAAATGGGAAAATCGGGCGTTCGGCCATAAACTTGCCCATTTTTCGGCCGTAAACCCGCCGGCTCCCACCCCGCCCATCGCGTTGCCCCCCGCCTCACGGTCCCGCCGGTCCAAACGGAACCGCAATCGCAGCCCCGGATCATGAGTTACGGCCCCCTCATTGCCCGGCTATAAAACTTGCCCATTTTCAGCCGTAAAACCGTCCGCCCGACCGTGTGCTATAGCCCACCGGGCCCCAGCCGGGACCGCCCCGCCGACCGCCGCCGCCGCCGGGGGAGCGCGCCACCCCAGGGCCCTCCGCCCGGCCACCCCGCCCACGAGGGGCAGCGGAAAATCGGGCGTTCGGCCATAAACTTGCCCATTTTCGGCGTAAAACCGCCGGCTCCCAACCCCCATCGCGTTGCCCCCGCCTCACGGTCCCCACCCGTCCCAAGCGGAACCGCAATCGCAGCCCGGATCATGAGTTCGGCCCCCTCATTGCCGGCCATAAAACTTTCCCATTTTTTGGTAAAAACCGTCCATGGCCATGTGCTATAGCCCACCGGGCCCCAGGGGCCCAAAACCGGCCGCCCCCCGCCCGCCCAAACCAGCCGCCCAGCCGGGGACCGCGCCCGAGGGCCCCCGCCCGGCCACCCGACCGCCCCAGGGTCCAAAACGGGAAAATCGGGCGTTCGGCCATAAGCTTCCCCATTTTTGGACGTTAAAACCGCCGGCTCCCAACCCCCATCGCGTTGCCCCCGCCTCACGGTCCGCCGGTCCCAAAGCGGAACCGCAATCGCATCCGGATCATGAGTTAAGGCCCCCTCATTGCCCGGCCATAAAACTTGCCCATTTTTGGCCGTAAAACCGTCCATCCCCGTGTGCTGTCGCCCACCGGGTCCCAGCCGGGGCCCCCTCTGCGCCCGCCGGCTCCGACCGGCCTCCCCCCGGGGCCAAGCGCCCCCGAGGGCCCCCGCCCGGCTCCCGACCTCCCAGGGGCAGCGGAAAAATCGGGCGTTCGGCCATAAACTTGCCCATTTTTGGGCGTAAAACCGCCGGTTCCCAACCCCCCATCGCGTTGCCCCCGCCTCACGGTCCGTCGGTCAAGCGGAACCCCAATCGTCGCAACCCCGGATCATGAGTTATGGGCCCCTCATTGCCCGCCATAAAACTTTCCCATTTTTCGGCCGTAAAACATTCCGCCGGCCGTGTGCTATAGCCCACCCCCCAGGCCCCCATGGTTGCCGGCCCCCCCGGCTCCCGCCCCCAGAGCCGCCGGCCTCCCGGGGGATCCGCCATCGTGCCCCCCCGGGCGCGGACCCCCCCGGATCATGCCCCCCCCCACCACCGCCCCGGGAAAATCGGGCGTTCGGCCATAAACTTGCCCATTTTTCGGCCGTAAAACCGGGCTCCCAACCCCCCATCGCGTTGCCCCCGCCTCACGGTCCCGCCGGTCAAAGCGGAACCGCAATCGCATCCCGGATCATGAGTTCGGCCCCCTCATTGCCGGCCATAAAACTTGCCCATTTTTAGGCCGTAAAAAACCCAATTTTCAGCAAACCGTCCGCCCCACCGTGTCTTGCCACCCACCCGGATCCCCCCCTCTTTGGGGCCCGCCCCCAGGCAGCGCCCGCCCGGGACTCGGCCGCCCCCCCGGTTAGGGGCCGCGCCCCAGGGCCCCCGCCGCTCCCCGACCTCCCCCGGGGCTGAAAATGAAAATCGCGCGTTCGGCCATAAACTTGCCCATTTTTCGGCCGTAAAACCGCCGGCTCCCAACTCCCCCATCGCGCTGCCCCCCGTCTCACTGTCCTGTCGGTCCAAACGGAACCGCAATCGCAACCCTGGATCATGAGTTACGGCCCCCTCATTGCCCGGCCATAAAACTTGCCCATTTTTCGGCCATAAAACCGCCGGCTCCCAACCCTCCCATCGCGTTGCCCCCAGTGTGCTATAGCCCATCATTTCCGGCCCCCTCTTTAAACCCCATAAAACTTGCCCATTTTGGCCCCAACCCCCATACCCCACCCCAGGGGCCGCCCCGCCGCGCCCAGGCCCCCCCCAGGGCCACCCAGGAAGCCAGGAGGCAGGAAAATCGGCGTTCGGCCATAAACTTGCCCATTTTCGGCCGTAAAACCGTCGCCAGCTTCAAACCAGGCTCCCAACCCCCATCGCGTTGCCCCCGCCCAAACCCACTTGGTCAAAGCGGAACCGCAATCGCCCCCCACCGATCATGAGTTCGGCCCCCTCATTGCGTTCGGCCATAAAACTTGCCCATTTTTAGTAGTAAAACCGCCGGCTCCCAACCACCCCATCGCGTGCTATAGCCCACCGGGTCCCGGAACCGCAAATCGCCCCCGGATCATGAGTTCGGCCCCCTCTTTTTTGGGCAAAACCATCCGTCCGGCGCCCGTTCATAGCCAGCGGGCCCCCATCCGCCCCCCGGCCGGCCCCCGAGACCCAGCGCCCGGGGCATGCCCCCCCCCAAAAAGCCGGAAAATCGGGCGTTCGGCCATAAACTTGCCCATTTTTCGGCCGTAAAACCGCCGGCTCCGAACCCCCCCATCGCGTTGCCCCCAGCCTCACGGTCCTGCCGGTCCAAACGGAACAACAATCGCAGCCCCGGATCATGAGTTACGGCCCCCTCATTTTCAGCCATAAAACTTGCCCATTTTTTGAAAAACGGCCGTAAACTTCCTCATCCGTCCTCCCGCCCCGTGTGCTATCATGATTCCACCCCCTCATTGCCGGCCATAAAACTTGCCCATTTTTTCGGCCGTAAAACCGCCCGCCACCCGTGTACTATAGCCCACCCCCCGCCCGGGCCACCCCCCCCCAGGGCCCCCGCCCCCGACCGCCCCGGGGCAGCAGGGAAAATCGGGCGTTCGGCCATAAACTTGCCCATTTTTCGGCCGTAAAACCGCCGGCTCCCAACCCCCCCATCGCGTTGCCCCCCGCCTCACGGTCCCGCCGGTCCAAACGGAACCGCAATCGCGGCCCCGGATCATGAGTTTCAGCCCCCTCATTGCCCGGCCATAAAACTTGCCCATTTTTCGGCCGTAAAACCGTCCGCCGGCCGTGTGCTATAGCCCACCCGGGCCCCCGCCGGGGGCCGCGCCCCCCCGGCCTTGACCGGCCTCCCCCGCCGGGGACCGACGCCCCCCGAGGGCCCCCCGCCGGCCACCGACCGAAAATCGGGCGTTCGGCCATAAACTTGCCCATTTTTCGGCCGTAAAACCGCCGGCTCCCAACCCCCCCATCGCGTTGCCCCCCGCCTCACGGTCCCGCCTGTCAAAACGGAACAGAAATCGCGCCGGATCATGAGTTACGGCCCCCTCATTGCCCGGCCATAAAACTTGCCCATTTTTCGGCCGTAAAACCGTCCGCCGGCCGTGTGCTATAGCCCGCCGGGGGCCGCGCCCCCCCGGTCTTGACCGGCCTCCCCCGCCGGGGACCGACGCCCCCCGGGCCCAGCCCCGACCACCGCCGCCCAGGGGGCAGCAGGAAAATCGGCCGTTCTTTCATAAACTTGCCCATTTTTCGGCCGTAAAACCGCCGGCTCCCAACCCCCCCATCGCGTTGCCCCCCGCCTCACGGTCCCGCCGGTCCAAACGGAATCGCAATCGCAGCCTCGGATCATGAGTTACGGCCCCCTCATTGCCGTAAAACTTGCCCATTTTTAGTAGTAAAACCGTCCGCCGGCCGTGTTCTATAACCCACCGGGCCCCGCCGGTCCCCCCCCCGGCCTTCTCCCTCCCCCAGGGGACCAGCGCCTCCCGGGCCCCCCAGCCGCCACCACCGCCGCCCCAGAGGCAGCAGGAAAATCGGGCGTTCGTCCATAAACTTGCCCATTTTTCGGTAGTAAAACCGCGGCTCCCAACCCCCATCGCGTTGCCCCCGCCTCACGGTCCGCCGGTCAAAAACGGAACCGCAATCGCAGCCGGATCATGATTCGGCCCCCTCATTGCCGACCATAAAACTTGCCCATTTTTAGTAGTAAAACCGTCCGCCCGTGTGTGCTATAGCCCACCCGGCCCCCCCGCGCCCCCCCGGCCTTGACCGGCCTCCCCCGCCGGGGACCGACGCCCCCCGAGGGCCCCCCGCCGGCCACCGACCGCCCCCCGAGGGGCCGAAAACGGGAAAATCGGGCGTTCGGCCATAAACTTGCCCATTTTTCGGCCGTAAAACCGCCGGCTCCCAACCCCCCCATCGCGTTGCCCCCAGCCTCACGGTCCCGCCGGTCCAAACGGAACCGCAATCGCAGCCCCGGATCATGAGTTACGGCCCCCTCTTTGCCCGGCCATAAAACTTGCCCATTTTTCGGCCGTAAAACCGTCCGCCGGCCGTGTGCTATAGCCCACCCGGGCCCCCGCCGGGGGCCGCGCCCCCCCGGCCTTGACCGGCCTCCCCCGCCGGCCACCGACAGCCCCCCGAGGGGCCGAAAACCGGAAAATCGGGCGTTCGGCCATAAACTTGCCCATTTTTCGGCCGTAAAACCGCCGGCTCCCAACCCCCCCATCGCGTTGCCCCTCGCCTCACGGTTCCGCCGGTCCAAACGGAACCGCAATCGCGGCCCCGGATCATGAGTTACGGCTCCCTCATTGCCCGGCCATAAAACTTGCGCATTTTTCGGCCGTAAAACCGTCCGCCGGCCGTGTGCTATAGCCCACCCGCGCCCCCCCGGCCTTGACCGGCCTCGCCCGCCGGGGACCGACGCCCCCCGAGTGAAATGCAAATGTGCAACCCAAGAGGGGGGGTGAATTGGGATTTAAAAACTTATCTTAAGCAAACCATACAACAATTAAATCTAATGCCTTAATAGAATCCAAAACAATAAATTCAATAAAAGCGCAATAATAAATGAGTAAGGGAGGAGAAAGCAAACTCAAGGATTTTTACGTGGTTCGGCTATCCCCGCCTACGTCCACGCCTCCAAGCAACCCAAGCTTGAGGATTTCACTATCCAAGCCTTTCCAAGGCTTCAAATGTTTACAATTGACTTCCAAGGTGTCAATGAACCTTTACAACAAGAGATTATCTCCCAATCTCTTCACTCAAGTGTTTCCCACACTTATACACTCACAAATTTGATGAGAATAATAAAGATTACAACAAAAGCTCTCTTTAAGAGTGGATATGCAAATAATAGCACAATAAGAGTTTAATCTATGATGATTTTCGAATTTGAAGCTCAATATATGTTGTGTGCACTTGTTGATGCTTGCCAAGATTATTAAAAATGATTTGGATTTGAGTTTATATAGTTGGAACTCAAAAACTAGCCGTTATGCACTTTTTGCTCACTGTTGGATCACCGTTAACTAAAGATGTCGGATCACCGTTTGACTGGTCAATATGACCGTTGGCTGGATTTTCAAATTGTCGGATCGCCGTTATCAAGACGTCGGATCGCCGTTAGTGTCCAGAGGCTAATCTTAATTCTGGGAGATGTCGGATCGCCGTTATCTCGATGCTTGCTTTCTGATAACTACTGCAGTGAACTATTTTGCAAATTGACAGTTTGACCCCAAAACTCTATATAACTGTACTATGGCCCAAAACCTTATGAAACTTTACAAACAGGTCCAATTTCAGAATTTCTAAATAATACACTGTGAATCCCAAAACTTTCTGAAATTATAATATGACCCAAAATACTATGAAACATTTCAAATAAGTCCTTCTCTAAATTTTCAAGCAAATTTTGTTGATTTCAAATATTTCAAAATTCTTTCAATTAAACCATAAACTTCAAAAACAACCAACTTCATAAAATCATTTTTCCATTAGATATAAAACATTTATAATGTGAAAATAATGATTTATTTAAAATGTAAGAAAAATAATTTAAGTTTTTAAAAACTTAATCATTCTTAATTTTGTTTGTTATCATCAAAATCAACATTATGTTAACATAAATGTTAACAACGAGGGCCCCCCGCCGGCCACCGACCGCCCCCCGAGGGGCCGAAAACGGGAAAATCGGGCGTTCGGCCATAAACTTGCCCATTTTTCGGCCGTAAAACCGCCGGCTCCCAACCCCCCCATCGCGTTGCCCCCAGCCTCACGGTCCCGCCGGTCCAAACGGAACCGCAATCGCAGCCCCGGATCATGAGTTACGGCCCCCTCTTTGGGGCCGGTCCGGACCGTGTGCTATAGCCCACCCGGGTCCCCGCCGGGGGCCGCGCCCGCCCGGCCCCGACCGACCGCCCCCGCCGGGGACCGACGCCCACCGAGGACCCCCGCCGGCCACCGACCGCCCCCCGAGGGGCCGAAAATGGGAAAATCGGGCGTTCGGCCATAAACTTGCCCATTTTTCGGCCGTAAAACCGTCGGCTCCCAACCCACCCATCGCGTTGCCCCCCGCCTTACGGTCCGCCGGTCCAAACGGAACCGCAATCGCGGCCCCGGATCATGAGTTACGGCCCCCTCATTGCCCGGCCATAAAACTTGCCCATTTTTCGGCCGTAAAACCGTCCGCCGGCCGTGTGCTATAGCCCACCGTGGCCCATGCCGGCCGCCCCCGACCTTGACCTTGGCCTCCCCCCCGGGGGACCAGCGCCCCGGGACCCCGCCGGCCCATGACCCGCCCCAGGAGCCGGGCAGCAGGAAAATCGGGCGTTCGGCCATAAACTTGCCCATTTTTGCCGTAAAAACCACCGGCTCCCAACCCTCCCATCGCGTTGCCCCCAGCCTCACTTTCCCGCCGGTCGAAACGGAACCGCAATCGCAGCCCTGGATCATGAGTTGCGGCCCCCTCTTTGTGGCCGGTCCGGACCGTGTGCTATAGCCCACCCGGGCCCCCGCCGGGGGCCGCGCCCCCCTGGCCCCCGCCTCCCCCCCCCGCCAGCGCCCCGGGACCCCGCCGGCCACCGACCGCCCCCCCCGGGGCCGCAAACCGGAAAAACGGGCGGTCGGCCATAAACTTGCCCCTTTTTCGGTGTAAAACCCGCCGGCTCCCAACCCCCCATCGCGTTGCCCCCGCCTCACGGTCCGCGGTCCAAAGCGGAACATGATCGCCGCCCGGATCATGAGTTCGGCCCCCTCATTCCCAGCCATAAAACTTGCCCATTTTTCGGCAGTAAAACCGTCCGCCGGCCGTGTGCTATAGCCCACCCGGGTCCCCGCCGTGGGCCGCGCCCGCCCGGCCCTTATCGGCCTCCCCCGCTGGGGACCGACGCCCACCGGGGACCCCGCGACCACCGACCGCCCCAGGGCCGAAAACCGGAAAATCGGGCGTTCGGCCATAAACTTGCCCATTTTTGGTAGTAAAACCGCCGGCTCCCAACCCCCCATCGCGTTGCCCCCCGCCTCACGGTCTCGCCGGTCCAAACGGAAAAGCAATCGCTGCCCCGGATCATGAGTTACGGCCCCCTATTTGCCCGGCCATAAAACTTGCCCATTTTTCGGCCGTAAAACCCCATCCGCCCCGCCGTGTGCTATAGCCCACCGGGCCCCAGCCGGGCCCAGCGCCCCCCGACCGCCCCCATCCCCCCAGGCCCCCGCCCCCCCCCGCCGCCCCCCGAGGCCCCAAAAAGGGAAAATCGGGCGTTCGGCCATAAACTTGCCCATTTTTGGCCGTAAAACCGGGCTCCCAACCCCCCATCGCGTTGCCCCCGCCTCACGGTCCCGGGTCCAAACGGAACCGCAATCGCAGCCGGATCATGAGTTCGGCCCCCTCATTCCCGGCCATAAAACTTGCCCATTTTTTTAGTAAAACCGTCCCCCGTGCCGTGTGCTATAGCCCACCGGTCCCCAGCCAAGCCGCCCGCCCCGACCGGACCGCCCCCCGGGGGGCCAAGCGCCCCGAGGGCCCCCCCCGACCACCGACCGCCCCGGGGCGCAGGGAAAATCGGGCGTTCGGCCATAAACTTGCCCATTTTTGGCCGTAAAACCGCCGGCTCCCAACCCCCATCGCGTTGCCCCCGCCTCACGGTCCCGGGTCAAGCGGAACCATGATCGCAGCCCCGGATCATGAGTTCGGCCCCCTCTTTGCCGGCCATAAAACTTGCCCATTTTTGGTGTAAAAACCGTCCGCCGTGTGCTATAGCCCACCCGGGCCCCAGCCGTGCCCCGCCCGCCCGACCCAGCCGCCCCCTCCCCGCCGGGACCGGCGCCCTCAGGGACCCCCATGACCACCCCCCAGGGGGCCAGCTGGAAAATCGGGCGTTCGGCCATAAACTTGCCCATTTTTGGCCGTAAAACCGCCGGCTCCCAACCCCCATCGCGTTGCCCCCACCTCACGGTCCCGCCGGTCCAAAGCGGAACCGCAATCGCAGCCCGGATCATGAGTTCGGCCCCCTCTTTGCCGGCCATAAAACTTGCCCATTTTTTGCCGTAAAAACCCCCCGTGTGTGCTATAGCCCACCCGGGCCCCCAGCCGGCCCCGGCCGCCCCCCCCCCAGGCCCGCCCCCCAGCCGGGACCCCAGCCCCCAGGGACCCCGCCAAGGCCACCGCCCGCCGGGCAAAATGGGAAAATCGGGCGTTCGGCCATAAACTTTCCCTTTTTTCGGCTGCAAAACCGCCGGCTCCCAACCCCCCCACCGCGTTGCCCCCCGCCTCACGGTCCCGCCCCCGGTCCAAAGCGGAACCGCAATCGCAGCCCCGGATCATGAGTTCTGCCCCCTCATTGCCGGCCATAAAACTTGCCCATTTTTGGCCAGTAAAACCGTCCGCCGTGTGTGCTATAGCCCACCCGGGCCCCAGCCGTGCGCCCGCCGCCACCCGACCCGCCGGCCTCCCCAGCCGGGGACCGCGCGACCCCAGGGGCCCCCAGCCCCACCCGACCGCCCCGAGGGGGCCAGCGGAAAAATCGGGCGTTCGGCCATAAACTTGCCCATTTTTGCCGTAAAACCGCAGGCTCCCAACCCCCATCGCGTTGCCCCCAGCCTCACGGTCCCTTGCCCGGTCAAGCGGAACCATGCAATCGCAGCCCGGATCATGAGTTCGGCCCCCTCATTGCCGACCATAAAACTTGCCCATTTTTGGTAGTAAAACCGTCCGCCCGTGTGTGCTATAGCCCACCCGGGTCCCCGCCGCGCCCCGCCGCCCCCACCGAGCCCCCCCCCGTGGACCAGCGCCAGCCCCAGGGGACCCCCGCCGACCACGACCGCCCCAGGGGAAAGCAGGGAAAATCGGGCGTTCGGCCATAAACTTGCCCATTTTTCGGTAGTAAAACCGGGCTCCCAACCCCCATCGCGTTGCCCCCCGCCTCACGGTCCCGCCGGTCCAAACAAAACCGCAATCGCTGTCCCGAATCATGAGTTACGGCCCCCCCATTGCCCGGCCATAAAACTTTCCCATTTTTCGGCCGTAAAACCGTCTGCCGGCCGTATGCTATAGCCCACCCGGGTCCCCCGGCCGGGCCCCGCCCCCACCCCCGAGGGCCCCCCCCCAGGGTCCCGCCCCCGGGACCCCGCCCGGCCACCGACCGCCCCAGGGGCCAGAAAGCGGGGAAAATCGGGCGGGCGTTCGGCCATAAACTTGCCCATTTTTCGGCCGTAAAACCGCCGGCTCCCAACCCCCATCGCGTTGCCCCCGCCTCACGGTCACCGCCCGATCAAAACGGAACCGCAATCGCAGCCCCGGATCATGAGTAACGGCCTCCTCTTTGGCGCCGGCCATAAAACTTGCCTATTTTTCGTGCTAAAACCCACCCAGGACCGTGTGCCCCACCAGCCCCACCGCGCCCGCCCGACCGACCGCCCCGCCCCCAGCCCGGACCCCCCAGGGACCCCGCCCGGCCACCGACCGCCCCAGGCGCCAAAATCGGGAAAATCGGGCGTTCGGCCATAAACTTGCCCATTTTTCGTAGTAAAACCGCCGGCTCCCAACCCCCCCATCGCGTTGCCCCCAGCCTCACGGTCCCGCCGGTCCAAACGGAACTGCAATCGCAGCCCCGGATCATGAGTTACGGCCCCCTCATTGCCCGGCCATAAAACATGGCCATTTTTCGGCCGTAAAACCGTCCGCCGGCCGTATGCTATAGCCCACCCGGCCCCCGCCCGACCCGCGCCCCCGACCCGACCCCAGCCCCCCCCCGGGGGCCGCGCCCCAGGGCCCCGCCGCCCACCAAACCGCCCGCCCCCGAAACCAGCAGGAAAATCGGGTGTTCGGCCATAAACTTGCCCATTTTTCGGCCGTAAAACCGCGGCTCCCAACCCCCCCATCGCGTTGCCCCACGCCTCACGGTCCCGCCGGTCAAGCGGAACCGCAATCGCAGCCCGGATCATGAGTTCTGGCCCCCTCATTGCCCGGCCATAAAACTTGCCCATTTTTTGGTAGTAAAACCGTCCGCCCGGCCGTGTGCTATAGCCCACCCGGGCCCCCCACCCGGTCCGCCCCGCCCGACCCGACCGGCCTCCCCGCCGGGGATCGCGCCCAGGGGACCCCGCCCCGCCGCCACCGCCGCCCCCAGGGCAAAAGCAAAATCGGGCGTTCGGCCATATACTTGCCCGTTTTTCGGCCGTAAAACCGCCGGCTCCCAACCCGCCCATCGCGTTGCCCCCCGCCTCACCGTCCCGCCGGTCCAAACGGAACCGCAATTGCAGCCCCGGATCATGAGTTACGGCCCCCTCATTGCCCGCCCACAAAACTTGCCCATTTTTCGGCAGTAAAACCGTCCCCCGGCCGTGTGC
This sequence comes from Atalantia buxifolia, assembly GCA_030444775.1. Taxonomy (NCBI): domain Eukaryota; kingdom Viridiplantae; phylum Streptophyta; class Magnoliopsida; order Sapindales; family Rutaceae; genus Atalantia; species Atalantia buxifolia. Next base: position 7,367 of record JASUUI010000268.1, on the reverse strand, counting down.
TATAGCCCACCGGGCCCCTCATGCCGGGCCCCGCCCGCCCCGACCCGACCAGCCCCCATTTTTAACCGGCGCCCACCGAGGACCCCAGCCCACCACGACCGCCCCAGGGTGCCAACAGGGAAAATCGGGCTTTCGGCCATAAACTTGCCCATTTTTCGGCCGTAAAACAGCCGGCACCAAACCCCCCCATCACGTTGCCCCCCACCTCACGGTCCCGCCGGTCAAGCGGAACACAATCGCAGCCCGGATCATGAGTTACGGCCCCCTCATTGCCCGGCCATAAAACTTGCCCATTTTTCAGCCGTAAAACCGTCCGCCGGCCGTGTGCTATAGGCCACGGGGGCCCCCGGGTCTCGCCTTGCCCCCCGCCCGGCCCGAGCGGCCTCCCCCGGGGACAGGCCCCCAGGGACCCCCGGCCCCGACCGCCCCAGGGGCAGAAAATGGAAAATCGGTCGTTCGGCCATAAACTTGCCCATTTTTCGGCCGTAAAACCACCGGCTCCCAACCCCCCCATCGCGTTGCCCCCCGCCTCACGGTCCCGCCGGTTCAAACGGAACCGCAATCGCAGCCCCGGATCATGAGTTACGGCCCCCTCATTGCCCGGCCATAAAACTTGCCCATTTTCGGCCGTAAAACCGTCCGCCGGCCGTGTGCTATAGCCCACCTGGGTCCCCGCCAGGGCCCCGCCCGGCCCCCGACCGGCCTCCCAGCCGGGGACCGCGCCCAGGGACCCCCCGCCCGACCACCGACCGCCCCAGGGGCCAGCAGGAAAATCGGGCGTTCGGCCATAAACTTGCCCATTTTTGGGCCGTAAAACCGCCGCCCAACCCCCCATCGCGTTGCCCCCGCCTCACGGTCACCGCCGGTCCAAGCGGAACCGCAATCGCGCCCCGGATCATGAGTTCGGCCCCCTCTTTGGGGCCATAAAACTTGCCCATTTTCGGTAAAACCGTCCCGCCGTGTGCTATAGCCCACCGGGCCCCGGGCCGCGCCCGACCCGACCGGCCGGCCCCCAGCCGACCTGACCAGCGCCCACCAGGGACCCCGCCGGCCACCGACCGCCCCGCCCCAGGGCCAGCGGGAAAATCGGGCGTTTGGCCATAAACTTGCCCATTTTCGGCCGTAAAACCGCCGGCTCCCAACCCGTCCATCGCGTTGCCCCCAGCCTCACCGTCCCGTCGGTCCAAACGGAACCGCAATCGCAGCCCCGGATCATGAGTTGCGGCCCCCTCTTTGCCCCTCGCCATAAAACTTGCCCATTTTTTAGTGCTAAAACCGTCCACCGGGCCCCACCGTGTGCTATAGCCGGGTCCCGGGCCCCCGCCCCCGCCCGCCCCGGCCGGGACCGGCCCCCAGGGGACCAGGCGCCCCAGGGCCCCGCCCCATGGCCCCCCAGGGCAGGAAAATCGGGCGTTCGGCCATAAACTCCCATTTTTTCGGCCGTGCGGTGGCTCCCAACCCCCCATCGCGTTGCCCCCGCCTCACGGTCCCACCCGGTCCAAACGGAACCAATCGCAGCCCCGGATCATGAGTTACGGCCCCCTCATTGCCAGGCCATAAAACTTGCCCATTTTTCGGCAGTAAAACCACCCCGTGTGCTATATAGCCCACCGGGCCCCGTGCGCCCGCCGACCCCCCGGCCGCCCCCCCCGGGCCCCCGGGGACCCCCAGGGCCACCCGACCGCCCCGGGGCCAGCGGGAAAATCGGGCGTTCGGCCATAAACTTGCCCATTTTTAGGCCGTAAAACCGCCGGCTCCCAACCCCCATCGCGTTGCCCCAGCCTCACGGTCCCACGCGGTCCAAACGGAACCGCCAATCGCGCCCCGGATCATGAGTTACGGCCCCCTCTTTGGGGCCCAGCCATAAAACTTGCCCATTTTTGGTAGTAAAACCGTCAAGGCCCCGATGGTGTGCTATAGCCCCCAGGGTCCCCGTGCCCCCCGCGCCCCGGCCCGGCCCCTTTCCCAAGGACCCCCAGGGCCCCGCCCGACCACCGACCCCCCAGAGGCAGGGGAAAATCGGGCGTTCGGCCATAAACTTGCCCATTTTTGGCCGTAAAGACGCGCCCACCGCCGTAACTCATGACCCAGGGGCTTCGGCCATAAACTTGCCCATTTTGGACCCCCATCCGTTGCCCCAACCCTCATCGCGGCCCCCCTTCCACGGTCACGGTCAAAGCGGAACATCGGGAATCGCAGCCCGGATCATGAGTTCGGCCCCCTCATTGCTTTGCCCATTTTTCGGGCGTCCGGGCCTCGTGTGCTATAGCCCCCCGGTCCCCAGGGGCCGCGCCCGGCCCGACCGTTGCCCCCCGCCCCAGGCGCCACCGAGGGACCCCAGCCGACCACCGACCGCCCCAGGGCCCAAAATGGAAAAATCGGGCGTTCGGCCATAAACTTGCCCATTTTTGGCCGTAAAACCGTGGGCTCCCAACCCCCATCGCGTTGCCCCCCCACGGTCACGGTCCCGGCCCGGCCAAAACCGGAACCATGCAATCGCGCCCCCTTTGATCATGAGTTCGGCCCCCTCATTGCCCGGCCATAAAACTTGCCCATTTTTATAGCCCACCGGCCGTAAAACCACCCCCATTTTCCTTTAGCCCCCGGGCCCCCCGGTGCCCCAGGGCCCGGCCATAAACTTTCCCCGGGGAAGCCGACAACCCCCAGGGTTGCCAGGCCCCCCGACCGCCCCCAGGCAGCCGGGAAAATCGGGCGTTCGGCCATAAACTTGCCCATTTTTTTGGCCTTAAAACCGTGGGCTCCCAACCCCCCATCGCGTTGCCCCAGCCTCACGGTCCCACCCGGTCCAAGCGGAACCAATCGCGGCCCGGATCATGAGTTCGGCCCCCTCATTTGGGCCATAAAACTTGCCCATTTTTCGGGCGTAAAAATCGGGCCGTGTGCCATAAACTTGCCCCACCGGGCCCCAGCCCCCCATCCGTTGCCCCCCCGCCTCCGGTCCCCCGGAACATATCGGGGATCATGATTCGGCCCCCTCTTTGGGTTTTTCGGGGCCATTTTTATTAAAACCCGCCATTTTTAAGTGGGACCCACCCCCCGCCCGTTGCCCCGGGGTTCGGCCCCAGGCGGCCGTGGGCCGGCCCCCGAAAATCGGGCGTTCGGCCCCCTCTTTGCCCATAAACTTTTTTTCAGAAAACCGTCAATTTGGACCGGCCGGGCCGTATTCGATGCCTTGGCTCCCAACCCCCATCGCGTTGCCCCCCGCCTCACGGTCCCCGGTCCAAAGCGGAACGCAATCGCGCCCCGGATCATGAGTTCGGCCCCTCATTGCCCGGCCATAAAACTTGCCCATTTTGGCCGTAAAACCGTCATAGCCCAGCCGTGTTATAGCCCACCGGGCCCCAACCCCCCTGGGCCACCCGCCCCGGCCGGCCCGGCCCCGGTGGCCCAGGACCATGCCAGGACCCCCCCCGGATCCCCAGGTTCGGCCCCCTCTTTTGGCAGGAAAATCGGGCGTTCGGCCATAAACTTGCCCATTTTTGGCCGTAAAAATGGCCGGCTCCCAACCTCCCCATCGCGTTGCCCCCCGCCTCACGGTCCCTTGCCGGATCAAAGCGGAAAATCCTCTTTGGCCAGAAACTTTCCCATCATTCACGGCCCCCCCCATTGCCCCCGCCTCAAACTTGCCCATTTTTCAAGCCGAAAACCGCCCCCCTCATTGTGCCCATTGCGGGCCCCCCCCTCCCGCGTTCCCATGTGCCCCGCGCCCCGGCCCCGACCTCCCCGCCGTTGGGGCCGCCCCCCCCGGGACCCCGCCGGCCCCCAGGCTACGCCCCAGGGGCAGCCGGAAAATCGGGCGTTCGGCCATAAAGTTGCCCATTTTTTGCCCGTAAAACCGCTGGCTCCCAGCCCCCCCATCGCGTTGCCCCCGCCTCACGGTCCTGCCGGTCCAAACGGAAACGTAATCGCAGCCCCGGATCATGAGTTACGGCCCCCTCATTGCCCGGCCATAAAACTTGCCCATTTTTCGGCTGTAAAACCGTCCGCCGGCCGTGTGCTATAGCCCATCCGGGTCCCCCGGGCCCCCCCCCGACCCGCCGGCCCCCCCCGGGCCCCCGCCGAGGACCCCCGCCGGCCACCGACCGCCCCCCGAGGGGCCGGAAACTGGAAAATCGGGCGTTCGGCCATAAACTTGCCCATTTTTCGGCCGTAAAACCGCCGGCTCCCAACTCCCCCATCGCGTTGCCCCCGCCTCACGGTCCCGCCGGTCCAACGGAACATGCAATCGCAGCCCGGATCATGAGTTCGGCCCCCTCATTGCCGGCCATAAAACTTGCCCATTTTTAGTAAAAACGTCCGCCCGTGTGCTATAGCCCACCGGGCCCCCGCCCAGGGCCCCCCCGCCCGACCCGACCGGCCTCCCCGCCGGGGACCGCGCCCCCGGGACCCCGCCCAGGCCGACCGCCGCCCCCGGGCAAAGGAAAAATCGGGCGTTCGGCCATAAACTTGCCCATTTTTCGGCCGTAAAACCGCCGGCTCCCAACCCCCATCGCGTTGCCCCCGCCTCACGGTCCCGCCCGGTCAAGCGGAACGCAATCGCAGCCCCGGATCATGAGTTCGGCCCCCTCATTGCCCGGCCATAAAACTTGCCCATTTTTAGTAGTAAAACCGTCCGCCCCCCCCATCGGGCCGTGTGCTATAGCCCACCCGGGCCCCGCCCGGGGCCCCGCGCCCCGACCGACCCGACCGGCCTCCCCCCCGGGGACCAGCCCCACCGGGACCCCCGGACCACCGACCGCCCCCCGGGGCCGAAAAGGGAAAATCGGGCGTTCGGCCATAAACTTGCCCATTTTTCGGTAGTAAAACCGCCGGCTCCCAACCCCCATCGCGTTGCCCCCGCCTCACGGTCCCGCCCGGTCCAAAGCGGAACCAATCGCAGCCCGGATCATGAGTTCGGCCCCCTCATTGCCCGACCATAAAACTTGCCCATTTTTAGGAGTAAAACCGTCCGTCCCGGCCGTGTGCTATAGCCCACCGGGCCCCAGCCGTGCGCCGCCCCGACCCCGACCGGCCTCCCCCCGCCGGGACCAGCCCCAGGGCCCCCCGCCCCATGGGACCACCGACCGCCCCCCCAGGGGCAGCGGAAAATCGGGCGTTCGGCCATAAACTTGCCCATTTTTGGTAGTAAAACCGCATGGCTCCCAACCCCCATCGCGTTGCCCCCGCCTCACGGTCCGCGGTCCAAACGGAACCGCAATCACAGCCCCGGATCATGAGTTACGGCCCCCTCATTGGCCGGCCATAAAACTTGCCCATTTTTTCGGCCGTAAAACCGTCCGCCCGTGTGCTATAGCCCACCGGGCCCCGCCGGGCCCGCCCACCCGACCCCGCCGACCCCCCAGCCGGACCAGCGCCCCAGGACCCCCGCCCCACCGACCGCCCCAGGGGGCCGAAAATGCAGGAAAATCGGGCGTTCGGCCATAAACTTGCCCATTTTTGGCCGTAAAACCGGCTCCCAACCCCCCATCGCGTTGCCCCCGCCTCACGGTCCCCGGTCCAAGCGGAACCGCAATCGCAGCCCGGATCATGAGTTCTGCCCCCTCTTGCCCGGCCATAAAACTTGCCCATTTTTGGCCGTAAAACCGTCCATGCCCGCCGTGTGCTATAGCCCCCGGGCCCCAGCCGGGCGCCCCCCCCCCGACCTCCCCAGACCGGCCTCCCCCGCCAGGGACCCCGCCGGCCCGACCACCGCCCCCCCAGGGGCCAAAATGGAAAATCGGGCGTTCGGCCATAAACTTGCCCATTTTTCGGTAGTAAAACCGCCAGCTCCCAACCCCCATCGCGTTGCCCCCGCCTCACGGTCACGCCCGGTCAAACGCGGAAATCGCAGCCCGGATCATGAGTTCGGCCCCCTCATTGCCCTCTTTGGGGCCCATTTTTAGGCCGTAAAACCGTGTGTGCTATAGCCCACCGGGCCCCAGCCGGGGCGCGCCCGCCCGACCCGACCCCTCCCCCGGGGGCCGAAGCGCCCCCGAGGACCCCGCCGCCACCGCCGCCCCAGGGGCCAAAATGGAAAATCGGGCGTTCGGCCATAAACTTGCCCATTTTTGGCCGTAAAACCGCCGGCTCCCAACCCCCATCGCGTTGCCCCCGCCTCACGGTCCGCCGGTCCAAAGCGGAACCGCAATCGCGCCCGGATCATGAGTTCTGGCCCCCTCATTGCCGGCCATAAAACTTGCCCATGCCTTTGGTAGTAAAACCGTCCCCGACGTGTGCTATAGCCCACCGGGCCCCCCGGGGCCAGCGCCCCCGGCCCCGACCCAGGCCTCCCCCGGGGACCAGCGCCCCGGGGACCCCGCCGACCGACCGCCCCCAGGGCCGAAAATGGGAAAATCGGGCGTTCGGCCATAAACTTGCCCATTTTTGGCCGTAAAACCGCCAGCTCCCAACCCCCCCACCCCGCTGCCCCCCGCCCCACGGTCCCGCGGTCCAAAACGGAACCGCAATCGCAGCCCGGATCATGATTCACGGCCCCCTCTTTGCCCGGCCCATTTTTGGTAGTAAAACCGTCCGTGTGCTATAGCCCACCCCCCAGCCGGGCCCCGCCCGCCCGACCAGGCCGGCCACCCCCCGCCCCGGACCAAGCCCCGGGCCCCAGCCCCCACCGACCGCCCCCCGGGGCCAGCAGGGAAAATCGGGCGTTCGGTCATAAACTTGCCCATTTTTCGGCGGTAAAACCGCCGGCTCCCAACCCTCCCATCGCGTTTCCCCCCGCCTCACGGTCACCGGTCAAAGCGGAACCGCAATCGCAGCCGGATCATGAGTTCGGCCCCCTCATTGCCCCCATAAAACTTGCCCATTTTTAAGGTCCGTAAAACCGTGTGTGCTATAGCCCACCCGGGCCCCCGGCGGGAGGCCGCCTGCCCCAGCCCGCCCGGCCCCCCCAGCCGGGGACCAAGCGCCCCGAGGGCCCCGCCCAGGCCACCGCCGCCCCAGGGGCCGAAAAGGAAAATCGGGCGTTCGGCCATAAACTTGCCCATTTTCGGCCGTAAAACCGCCGGCTCCCAACCCCCATCGCGTTGCCCCCGCCTCACGGTCCCGCGGTCCAAAGCGGAACCGCAATCGCAGCCGGATCATGATTCGGCCCCCTCATTGCCCGGCCATAAAACTTGCCCATTTTTAGGCGTAAAACCGTCCGCCCGGCCGTGTGCTATAGCCCACCCCCCCCGTGCCGCCCCCCCCGCCCGACCCGGCCTCCCCCCCAGGGGCCAGCCCCAGGGACCCCCGACCACCGACCGCCCCGGGGCCGCCCAGCAGGGAAAATCGGGCGTTCGGCCATAAACTTGCCCATTTTTCGGCCGTAAAACCGCCGGCTCCCAACACCCCCATAGCGTTGCCCCCAGCCT
>JASUUI010000267.1:0-26453 GCA_030444775.1 Atalantia buxifolia | reverse complement strand
GGGACCCGGGTGGGCTATAGCACACGGCCGGCGGACGGTTTTACGGCCGAAAAATGGGCAAGTTTTATGGCCGGGCAATGAGGGGGCCGTAACTCATGATCCGGGGCTGCGATTGCGGTTCCGTTTGGACCGGCGGGACCGTGAGGCGGGGGCAACGCAATGGGCAGGTTGGGAGCCGGCGGTTTTACGGCCGAAAAATGGGCAAGTTTATGGCCGAACGCCCGATTTTCCGGTTTTCGGCCCCTCGGTGGGCGGTCGGTGGCCGGCGGGGGGCCCTCGGGGGCGTCGGTCCCCGGCGGGGGCGGCCGGTCGGGGCCGGGCTGGCGCGGCCCCCGGCGGGGGGCCGGGGGGGCTATAGCACACGGTCGAAAAATGGGCAAGTTTTATGGCCGGGCAATGAGGGGGCCGTAACTCATGATCCGGGGCTGCGATTGCGGTTCCGTTTGGACCGGCGGGACCGTGAGGCGGGGGGCAACGCGATGGGGGGGTTGGGAGCCGGCGGTTTTACGGCCGAAAAATGGGCAAGTTTATGGCCGAACGCCCGATTTTCCCGTTTTCGGCCCCTCGGTGGGCGGTCGGTGGCCGGCGGGGGGCCCTCGGGGGGCGTCGGTCCCCGGCGGGGGCGGCCGGTCGGGGCCGGGCTGGCGCGGCCCCCGGCGGGGGCCCGGGTGGGCTATAGCACACGGCCGGCGGACGGTTTTACGGCCGAAAAATGGGCAAGTTTTATGGCCGGGCAATGAGGGGGCCGTAACTCATGATCCGGGGCTGCGATTGCGGTTCCGTTTGGACCGGCGGGGCCGTGAGGCGGGGGGCAACGCGGTGGGGGGGGTGGGGGGCGGCGGGTTTACGGCCCAAAAATGGGCAAGTTTATGGCCGATTTTCCCGTTTTCGGCCCCTCGGTGGGCGGTCGGTGGCCGGCGGGGGGCCCTCGGGGGGCGTCGGTCCCCGGCGGGGGCGGCCGGTCGGGGCCGGGCTGGCGCGGCCCCCGGCGGGGGCCCGGGTGGGCTATAGCACACGGCCGGCGGACGGTTTTACGGCCGAAAAATGGGCAAGTTTTATGGCCGGGCAATGAGGGGGCCGTAACTCATGATCCGGGGCTGCGATTGCGGTTCCGTTTGGACCGGCGGGACCGTGAGGCGGGGGGCAACGCGATGGGGGGGTTGGGAGCCGGCGGTTTTACGGCCGAAAAATGGGCAAGTTTATGGCCGAACGCCCGACTTTCCGGTTTTCGGCCCCACAGTGGGCGGTCTGTGGCCGGCGGGGGCCTCGGGGGGCGTCGGTCCCCGCGGCGGGCCATAAAGGGGCCGGGGGGCGGGTCGGCGGGGCCCCCCGTGGCCCGGGGCCGGGTGGGCTATAGCACACGGCCGTGAGGACAGTTTCTGGCCAGAAAAATGGGCAAGTTTTATGGCCCCAATGGGCAATGAGAGGGTAACTCATGATCAGGGGCTGCGATGCGGTTCCGTTTGGACCGGCGGGACCGTGAGGCGGGTGCAACGCGATGGGGGGGTTGGGAGCCGGCGGTTTTACGGCAGAAAAATGGGCAAGTTTATGGCCGAACGCCCGATTTTCCCGTTTTCGGCCCCTCGGGGGGCGGTTGGTGGCCGGCGGGGGGCCCTCGGGGGGCGTTGGTCCCCCGCGGGGGCGGCCGGTCGGGATAGGGCGGGCGCGAGCCCCGGCGGCGGCCCGGGTGGGGTATAGCAAACGGCCGTGAGGCGGTTTCTGGCCGAAAAAAATGGGCAAGTTTTATGGCCGGGCAATGAGGTGGCCGTAACTCATGATCGGGGCTGCGATTGCGGTTCCGTTTGGGCCACCGGGGCCACCGTGAGGCGGGGGCAACGATGGGGGTTGGGAGCCGGCGGTTTCACCAGTAGAAAAATGGGCAAGTTTATGGCGAGCATATAAACTTGCCCAATTTTCCGTTTCGGCCCCTCGGGTGGCGGTCGGTGGACGGTGGGGGGCCCTGGGTGGGCATCGGTCCCCGGCGCGGGCGGCCGGTCTGGGCCGGGCTGGCGCGGCCCCGGTCCCGGCCAGGGGGCCGGGTGGGCTATAGCACCGGCCCCGTGGACCAGGCCCAAAGGGCCCAGAAAAATGGGCAAGTTTTATGGCCGGGCAATGAGGGCCGTAACTCATGATCGGGGCTGCGATTGCGGTTTCCGTTTGGACCCGCCGGGGCCGTGAGGCGGGGAGCAACGATGGGGGTTGGGGCCCGGCGGTTTCTGAGCCCCCTGGGCAAGTTTATGGCCGAGCATAAATTTTCCCGTTTTCGGCCCCTCGGTGGGCCGGTCGGTGGCGGGGCCCTCGGGCCCTCGGGCGTCGGTCCCCAGCCCCCCGGCCGCGTCGGCCATAAACGCCCATTTTTCGGCGTGGCCCGGCTCCCGGGGCCGGGTGGGCTATACTTTACCGGACGTTGAGCCCAATAAAAAAATGGGCAAGTTTTATGGCCGGGCAATGAGGGCCCCAACTCATGATCGGGGCTGCCCCCTGCCGGTTCCGTTTGGACCCGAGCGGGACCGTGAGCGCGGGGGCCCGATGGGGGGTTGGGAGCCGCCTGTTTCTGGCCAGAAAAATGGGCAAGTTTATGGCTGACCGCCCGTTTCCCCGTTTTTCGGCCCCCCGGGGGTCGGTGGCATTGCCCCGGGGCCTCGGTGGCGTCGGTCCCAGCCCAAAGGCCCGGTCATGGGCGGCAGCGCGGCCCCCGAGGCCCCCATTTTCGGTGGGCTATAACCGGCCCGGGCGTTTCCCCATGGGCCCCAATGAGGGGCCGTAACTTGCCCATTTTTCGGCCTCCCACGGGCCCGCGATGCCCGTTTCCGTTTGGACCCAGCGGGATCCGAGGCGGGGGCAATTTGGGCCGGTTGGGAGCTTGGTTTTTTCGGCTTGCCGGCCCATTTTCGTTTATGGCAACCCCCATGTTTGCGCCCGGCCTCGGCCCGTTTCCCCGTTTTGGCGTCGAGTCCCACCGGTGGCCGCGACCGCGCCCCGGGAGGCCCGGAGCCACCGACCCCCCCATCATGAGGCCGTTCGGCCCCCCAGTCGGCCAAAAACTTGCCCATTTTTGGCCGTAAAACCGCCCGCTCCCAACCCCCATCGCGTTGCCCCCGCCTCATGGTCCCGCCGGTCGGTGCGAACTCGTTTGGCCCCGGATCATGAGTTCACGGCCCCTCTTGCCCGGCCATAAAACTTGCCCATTTTCGGTAAAAATGGGCCGTGTGCTATAGCCAAGCCCCAGCCGCCCCCCCGCCAGCCCCCCGGGGCCCCCGCCCCGGCCACCCCTCAGGACCCCCCCCCCCCGACCGCCCCCGGGCAGCAGGAAAAATCGGGCGTTCGGCCATAAACTTGCCCATTTTTGGCCGTAAAACCGCCGCTCCCAACCCCCATCGCGTTGCCCCCCGCCTCACGGTCACGGTCCCAAACGGAACCGCAATCGCAGCCCGGATCATGATTCTGGCCCCCTCATTGCCGGCCATAAAACTTGCCCATTTTTAGTAGTAAAACCGTCCGCCGGCCGTGTGCTATAGCCCACCCGGGCCCCCGCCGGGGGCCGCGCCCGCCCGGCCCCGACCGGCCTCCCCGCCGGGGACCGACGCTCCCCGAGGGCCACCGGCCGGCCACCGCCCCCAGGGGGGCGAAAAATGGGGAAAATCGGGCGTTCGGCCATAAACTTGCCCTTTTTTTGGCCGTAAAACCACCGGCTCCGAACCCCCCATCGCGTTGCCCCCCCTCACGGTCCGCCCGGTCCAAAGCGGAACATGCAATCGCAGCCGGATCATGATTCTGGCCCCCCTCATTGCCGGCCATAAAACTTGCCCATTTTTCGGCCGTAAAACCGTCCGCCGGCCGTGTGCTATAGCCCACCCGGGCCCCCCCAGGGGGCCGCGGCCCCCGCCCCCCGACCGCCTCCCCCGGGGACCGCGCCCCCGGGCCCCCCCCCATGACCGCCCCCCGAGGGGCCGAGAACGGGAAAATCGGGCGTTCGGCCATAAACTTGCCCATTTTTCGGCCGTAAAACCGCCGGCTCCCAACCCCCCATCGCGTTGCCCCCCGCCTCACGGTCCCGCCAGTCCAAACGGAACCGCAATCGCAGACCCGGATCATGAGTTACGGCCCCCTCATTGCCCGCCCATAAAACTTGCCCATTTTTAAGTAGTAAAACCGTCCGCCGGATGTGTGCTATAGCCCACCCGGGCCCCCCCGGGCCACGCCCGCCCGCCCCCACCGCCCCCCCCCCGGGGACCAGCCCACCAGGGCCCCCGCCGGCCACCGACCGCCCCCCGAGGGGCCGAAAACGGGAAAATCGGGCGTTCGGCCATAAACTTGCCCATTTTTCGGCCGTAAAACCGCCGGCTCCCAACCCCCCATCGCGTTGCCCCAGCCTCACGGTCCCGCCGGTCCAAACGGAACCGCAATCGCAGCCCCGGATCATGAGTCACGGCCCCCTCATTGCCCGGCCATAAAACTTGCCCATTTTTCGGCCGTAAAACCGTCCGCCGGCCGTGTGCTATAGCCCACCTGGCCCCCGCCGGGCCCGCCCCCCCGACCGGCCTCCCCCCCGGACCAGCGCCCCAGGCCCCCACCGGCCACCGACCGCCCCCCCGAGGAGCCGAAAACGGGAAAATCGGGCGTTCGGCCATAAACTTGCCCATTTCATGGCCGTAAAACCGCCGGCTCCCAACCCCCCCCATCGCGTTGCCCCCCGCCTCACGGTCCCGCCGGTCCAAACGGAACCGCAATCGCAGCCCCGGATCATGAGTTACTGCCCCCTCATTGCCCGGCCATAAAACTTGCCCATTTTTCGGCCGTAAAACCGTCCGCCGGCCGTGTGCTATAGCCCACCGGGCCCCGCCAGGCCCGTGCGCCCCGACCCCCGCCCCACCCCTCCCCCAGGGGACCCGCGCCCCAGGGACCCCGCCGGCCACCGACCGCCCCCCGAGGGGCCGAAAACGGAAAAAATGGGTGTTCGGCCATAAACTTGCCCATTTTTCGGCCGTAAAACCGCCGGCTCCCAACCCCGCCATCGGGCTGCCCCCAGGCTCACGGTCCCGCCGGTCCAAACGGAACCGTAATCGCGGCCCCGGATCATGAGTTAAGGCCCCCTCATTGCCCGGCCATAAAGCTTGCCCATTTTTGGTAGTAAAACCGTCCGCCGTGTGTGCTATAGCCCACCGGGCCCCCCCGGGCCCCCCCGCCCCCCCCACCGGCCAGCCCCCCAGCCCCCCGGGGACAAGCGCCCAGGGACCCCCAGCCGACCACCGACCGCCCCCGGGGGCAAAATGGGAAAATCGGGCATTCGGCCATAAACTTGCCCATTTTTCCGCCGTAAAACCGCCGGCTCCCAACCCCCATCGCGTTGCCCCCGCCTCACGGTCCGCCCGGTCAAACGGAACCCAATCGCAGCCCGGATCATGAGTTCGGCCCCCTCATTGCCGGCCATAAAACTTGCCCATTTTTCGGTAGTAAAACCGTCCGTGCCGTGTGTGCTATAGCCCACCGGGCCCCGCCGGGGCCGCCCCCGCCCCGCCCCCATCCGGCCGCCCCCCCCGGGGACCAGCGCCCAGGGGACCCCCGCCGGCCACCGCCGCCCCAGGGCAGCAGGGAAAATCGGGCGTTCGGCCATAAACTTGCCCATTTTTCGGCCGTAAACCGCCGGCTCCCAACCCCCCCATCGCGTTGCCCCCCGCCTCACGGTCCCGACGGTCCGAACGGAACCAATCGCAGCCCCGGATCATGATTCGGCCCCCTCATTCCCCGGCCATAAAACTTAAACCGTCAGCCGGCCTTGTGCTATAGCCCACCCGGGGGCCGCCCCCCCCCCCCCCCCCGCCCCCCCCCCCCCCCCCCGGGCCCCCCCCGAGGGCCCCCCGACCCACCCGCCGCCCCAGGGGCAGCGGGAAAATCAGGCGTTCGGCCATAAACTTGCCCATTTTTCGCCATAAAACCGCCGGCTCCCAACCCCCCATCGCGTTGCCCCCGCCTCACGGTCCGCCCGGTCCAAACGGAACCGCAATCGCAGCCCGGATCATGAGTTCGGCCCCCTCATTGCCGGCCATAAAACTTGCCCATTTTTGGTAGTAAAACCGTCCGCCCCCGTGTGCTATAGCCCACCGGGCCCCGCCGAGGCCCGCCCGCCCGCCCGCCCCCCCCCCCGCCGGGACCCCCCCCGGGACCCCGCCCGACCACCGACCGCCCCCCAGAGGGGGCAGAAAAGGAAAATCGGGCGTTCGGCCATAAACTTGCCCATTTTTAGGCGTAAAACCGCCGGCTCCCAACCCCCATCGCGTTGCCCCCTCCTCACGGTCCGCGGTCAAAGCGGAACCAATCGCAGCCCCGGATCATGAGTTCTGGCCCCCTCATTGCCCGGCCCATAAAACTTGCCCATTTTTTTTGGTAAAAAACCGTCCGCCCGGCCGTGTGCTATAGCCCACCGGGCCCCAGCCGGGGGCCCGCCCCGCCCGACCCGCCTCCCGCCGGAGACCGGCGCCCCCGAGGGCCCCCGCCGACCACCCGACCGCCCCGAGGGGCAGCAGGAAAATCGGGTGATTGGCCATAAACTTGCCCATTTTCGGCCGTAAAACCGCCGGCTCCCAACCCCCATCGCGTTGCCCCCGCCTCACGGTCCCCCGGTCCAAGCGGACCATGAATCGCAGCCCCGGATCATGAGTTACGGCCCCCTCTTTGCCCCATTTTGGTCGGCCATAAAACTTGCCCATTTTTGGCCGTGTAAACCGTCATCCCGCCCGCCGTGTGCTATAGCCCACCCCGGGCCCCGGGCCCGCGGGCCCCCCGCCCGCCACCCACCGACCCCCAGGACCGGCCGCGCCCCCGAGGGCGCCCTGCCGGCCACCGACAGCCCCCTGAGGGGCCGAAAACCGAAAAATCGGGCGTTCGGCCATAAACTTGCCCATTTTTCGGCCGTAAAACCGGCTCCCAACCCCCCCATCGCGTTGCCCCCCGCCTCACGGTCCCGCCGGTCCAAACGGAACCGCAATCGCAGCCCCGGATCATGAGTTACGGCCCCCTCATTGCCCGGCCATAAAACTTGCCCATTTTTCGGCCGTAAAACCGTCCGCCGGCCGTGTGCTATAGCCCGCCCGGGCCCCCGCCGGGGGCCGCGCCCCCCCGACCCGACCCCGCCTCCCCCCCAGGGGACCCCGCCCCCCAGGGCCCCCCCGCCACCGCCGCCCCAGGGGCAGGGAAAATCGGGAAAATCGGGCGTTCGGCCATAAACTTGCCCATTTTTCGGCCGTAAAACCGCCGGCTCCCAACCCCCCCATCGCGTTGCCCCCCGCCTCACGGTCCTGCCGGTCCAAACGGAACCGCAATCGCACCCCGGATCATGAGTTCGGCCCCCTCATTGCCCGGCCATAAAACTTGCCCATTTTTTGGTAGTAAAACCGTCCGCCCGGCCGTGTGCTATAGCCCACCGGGCCCCGCCCCGGGGCGCGCCAGCCCCCCCGACCCCAGGCCCCCCCCGCCGGGGACCGGCGCCCCCCGGGGGCCCCCCGCCACCACCGACCCCCAGGGGCCAGCAAATGGAAAATCGGGCGTTCGGCCATAAACTTGCCCATTTTTTGGTAGTAAAACCATGCCGGCTCCCAACCCCCCATCGCGTTGCCCCCGCCTCACGGTCCCGCCCGGTCAAGCGGAACCAATCGCAGCCGGATCATGAGTTCGGCCCCCTCATTGCCGGCCATAAAACTTGCCCATTTCGGCCGTAAAACCGTCCGCCCGGCCGTGTGCTATAGCCCACCGGGCCCCCGCCGCAGTGCCGCCCCCCCCCGCCCCGCCCCCCCTCCCCGGGGGACCGCGCCCAGGGCCCCCCGCCGGTGACCGACCGCCCCCCGAGGGGCCGAAAATTGGAAAATCGGGCGTTCGGCCATAAACTTGCCCATTTTTCGGCCGTAAAACCGCCGGCTCCCAACCCCCCCATCGCGTTGCCACCAGTCTCACGGTCCCGCCCGGTCCAAGCGGAACCGCAATCGCAGCCCCGATCATGAGTTCGGCCCCCTCATTGCCCCATAAAACTTGCCCATTTTTTAGTAAAAAAACCGTCCGCCCGTGTGTGCTATAGCCCACCGGGCCCCAGCCGGGCCCCCCCCGCCCCGACCCAGGCCTCCCCCCCAGGGGACCACCCCAGGCCCCCCGGGACCCCGCCCACCACCGCCCCCGGGGGCAGCAAATGGGAAAATCGGGCGTTCGGCCGTAAACTTGCCTACTTTTCGGCCGTAAAACCGCCGGCTCCCATACCCCCATCGCGTTGCCCTCCGCCTCACGGTCCCGCCGGTCCAAACGGAACCGAAATCGCAGCCCCGACTCATGAGTTACGGCCCCCTCATTGCCGGCCATAAAACTTGCCCATTTTTGGGTAAAACCGTCCGCGGCCGTGTGCTATAGCCCACCGGGCCCCCGCCGAGGGCGCGCCCGCCCGGCCCGAACCGGCCTCCCCCGCCCGGGACCGACGCCCCCCGAGGGCCCCCCCCAGCCGACCACCCCCCAGGGGCCAGCAGGAAAATCGGGCGTTCGGCCATAAACTTGCCCATTTTTTGGCAGTAAAACCGCCGGCTCCCAACCCCCCATCGCGTTGCCCCCCGCCTCACGGTCCCGCCGGTCCAAACGGAACCGCAATCGCAGCCCCGGATCATGAGTTACGGCCCCCTCATTTCCCGGCCATAAAACTTGCCCATTTTTCGGCCGTAAAACCGTCCGCCGGCCGTGTGCTATAGCCCACCCGGCCCCAGCCCGGCCCCGCGCCCCGACCCGACCGGCCCCCCAGCCCCGACCGGCCCACCCAGGGCCCCAGGGCCCCGACCACCGCCGCCCCGGGGCAAAGCAGGGAAAATCGGGCGTTCGGCCATAAACTTGCCCATTTTCGGCCGTAAAACCGCCGGCTCCCAACCCCCCCATCGCGTTGCCCCCAGCCTCACGGTCCCGCCGGTCCAAACGGAACCGCAATCGCAGCCCCGGATCATGAGTTACGGCCCCCTCATTGCCCGGCCATAAAACTTGCCCATTTTTCGGCCGTAAAACCGTCCGCCGGCCGTGTGCTATAGCCCACCCGGGGCCCCCGGGGCCCCCCCCGGCCCCGACCGGCCTCCCCCAGCCCGGACCAGCGCCCAGGGGGCCCCAGCCCGACCACCGCCCGCCCCAGGGGCAAAATGGAAAATCGGGCGTTCGGCCATAAACTTGCCCATTTTCGGCCGTAAAACCGGCTCCCAACCCCCATCGCGTTGCCCCCCCCTCACGGTCACCCGGTCAAAGCGGAACCGCAATCGCAGCCGGATCATGAGTTCGGCCCCCTCATTGCCGGCCATAAAACTTGCCCATTTTTGTGTAAAAAACCGTCCGCCCGACCGTGTGCTATAGCCCACCCGGGCCCCCCCGCCGCCCCCGCCCGCCGACCTCCCCCCGGGGACCGCGCCCAGGGCCCCCGCCCCCACCGACCGCCCCCGGGGGCCAGCGGGAAAATCGGGCGTTCGGCCATAAACTTGCCCATTTTTGGCCGTAAAACCGCCGGCTCCCAACCCCCATCGCGTTGCCCCCGCCTCACGGTCCCCCCGGTCAAAGCGGAACCGCAATCGCAGCACCGGATCATGATTCACGGCCCCCTCATTGCCGGCCATAAAACTTGCCCATTTTTGGTAGTAAAACCGTCCGCCCGGCCGTGTGCTATAGCCCACCCCCCCCCCGCCGCGCCCCCCGGCCGGCCTCCCCTCCCAGGGGACCCAGCGCCAGGGGCCCCCCGGCCACCGACCGCCCCCCGGGGCCAGCGGGAAAATCGGGCGTTCGGCCATAAACTGCCCATTTTTGGCCGTAAAACCGCCGCTCCCAACCCCCCATCGCGTTGCCCCCGCCTCACGGTCCCGCCCGGTCCAAAGCGGAACCCATGCAATCGCAGCCGGATCATGAGTTCGGCCCCCTCATTGGGGCCATAAAACTTGCCCATTTTAGCCCAAAACCGTCCCCGTGTGTGCTATAGCCCACACCGGGCCCCCGAGGGCCCGCCCGCCCGCCCGCCTCCCCGCCCCCGCCGGGACCGCCCCCGGGGACCCCCGCCCGGCCACCGCCCCCCCAGGGCAGCAAAATGGGAAAATCGGGCGTTCGGCCATAAACTTGCCCATTTCTTTTCCGCAAAACCGCCGGCTCCCAACCCCCATCGCGTTGCCCCCGCCTCACGGTCCGCCCGGTCAAAGCGGAACCGCAATCGCAGCCCGGATCATGAGTTCGGCCCCCTCATTGCCGGCCATAAAACTTGCCCATTTTTAGTAGTAAAACCGTCCGCCGCCCGGCCGTGTGCTATAGCCCACCCGGGCCCCGCCGGCCGCCCCCGACCCCGGCCGGCCTCCCCGCCGGGGACCGCGCCCAGGGCCCCGCCGACCACCGACCGCCCCAGGGGCAGCGGGAAAATCGGGCGTTCGGCCATAAACTTGCCCATTTTTGGTAAAAAACCGCCGGCTACCAACCCCCCCAACGCGTTCCCCCCGCCTCACGGCCCGCCCGGTCCAAACGGAACCGCAATCGCAGCCCCGGATCATGAGTTACGGCCCCCTCATTGCCCGCCATAGAACATGCCCATTTTTGGTATAGTAAAACCCAGCCCCGCCGGCCGTGTGCTATAGCCCACCGGGCCCCGCCCGAGCGCCCCCCGACCCCGACCGCCTCCCCAGCCGGGGACCGCGCCCAGGGGACCCCCGCCCCACCCGACCGCCCCCAGGGGGGCAAATGGAAAATCGGGCGTTCGGTCATAAACTTGCCCATTTTTCGGCCGTAAAACTGCCGGCTCCCAACCCCGCCATCGCGTCGCCCCCCGCCTCACGGTCCCGCCGGTCCAAACGGAACCGCAATCGCAGCCCCGGATCATGAGTTACGGCCCCCTCATTGCCCGGCCATAAAACTTGCCCATTTTTCGGCAGTAAAACCATCCGCCGGCCGTGTGCTAGAGCCCACCCGGGCCCCCTTTTTGGGCCCCCGCTATAGCCCACCCGCCCTCCCAGCCCCCGCCGGGACCCCCGCCAGGGGACCCCCCCAGGCCCCGAGCCCCGCCCCAGGGGCCAGCAGGAAAATCGGGCGTTCGGCCATATACTTGCCTTTTTTTCGGCCGTAAAAAAACCATGGCTCCCAACCCCCATCGCGTTGCCCCCGCCTCACGGTCCCGCCCGGTCCCAAGCGGAACCGCAATCGCAGCCCGGATCATGAGTTCGGCCCCCTCTTTGCCGGCCATAAAACTTGCCCATTTTTCGGTAGTAAAACCGTCCGCCGGCCGTGTGCTATAGCCCACCCAGCCCCGGGCCCCGCCCGCCCCCGGCCGACCGGCCCCCCCCGGGGACCCCCCAGGGGCCCCCGCCCACCGACCGCCCCAGGGGGCCAGCGGAAAAATCGGGCGTTCGGCCATAAACTTGCCCATTTTTCCGCAGTAAAACCGCCGGCTCCCAACCCACCCATCGCGTTGCCCCCAGCCTCACGGTCCCGCCGGTCCAAACGGAACTGCAATCGCAGCCCCGGATCATGAGTTACGGCCCCCTCTTTGCCCGGCCATAAAACTTGCCCATTTTTCGGCCGTAAAACCGTCCGCCGGCCGTGTGCTATAGCCCACCCGTTCCCCCGCCGGGGGCCGCGCCCCCCGACCCGACCCTCCCATGCCGGACCGCCGGCCCGGGGACCCCAGGGACCCCCGACCACCGACCGCCCCCAGGGCAGCAAACGGGAAAATCGGGCGTTCGGCCATAAACTTGCCCATTTTTCAGCCGTAAAACCGGCGGCTCCCAACCCCCCTATCGCGTTGCCCCCAGCCTCATGGTCCAGCCGGTCCAAACGGAACCGCAATCGCAGCCCCGAATCATGAGTTACGGCCCCCTTTTTGCCCGGCCATAAAACTTGCCCATTTTTATAGCCCACCCCGTCCGCCCGGCCGTGTGCTATAGCCCACCCGGGCCCCGTGGCGGCCCGCCCCGCCCGACCCCGACCTCCCCCCAGGGGACCCCCCCGAGGAGCCCCCATGACCCCCGCCCCCGGGGCCAAAATGGGAAAATCGGGCGTTCGGCCATAAACTTGCCCATTTTTGGCCCGTAAAACCGCCGCTCCCAACCCCCATCGCGTTGCCCCCGCCTCACGGTCCGCCGGTCCAAACGGAACACAATCGCAGCCGGATCATGATTCTGGCCCCCTCATTGCCGGCCATAAAACTTGCCCATTTTTAGTGTAAAACCGTCCGGCCCGTGTGCTATAGCCCACCAGGGCCCCAGCCCGCCGCCCGCCCCCCCGGCCCGCCCCCCCCGGCCCAGGGGACCAGCCCCCGAGGGCCCCCGCCAGCCACCGACCGCTCCCCGGGGGGCGAAAAACGGGAAAATCGGGCGTTCGGCCATAAACTTTCCCTTTTTTCGGCCGTAAAACCGCCGGCTCCCAACCCCCCCATCGCGTTTCCCCCGCCTCATGGTACCGCCCGGTCCAAGCGGAACCCAATCGCAGCCCGGATCATGAGTTCGGCCCCCTCATTTGCTCATAAAACTTGCCCATTTTTCGTAGTAAAACCGTCCCCGTGCCGTGTGCTATAGCCCACCGGGCCCCAGCCGGGGCCCCCCGCCCGGCCCGACCGCCGCCCCAGCCGGGACCGCGCCCCCGAGGACCCCGCCGGCCACCGCCACCCGCCCCCCGAGGGGCAGCGGAGGAAAATCGGGCGTTCGGCCATAAACTTGCCCATTTTTAGCCGTAAAACCGCCGGCTCCCAACCCCCATCGCGTTGCCCCCAGCCTCACGGTCCCCATCAAGCGGACCCAATCGCAGTCCCGGATCATGAGTTACGGCCCCCTCTTTGGGGCTGGCCATGAAACTTGCCCATTTTTCGGCCGTAAAACCGTCCGCCTGCCGTGTGCTATAGCCCACCCGGGCCCCCGCCCGCCCCCAGGCCCCCGCCCCGCCGGCCTCCCCCGGGGACCCACCCCAGGGCCCCCCCGACCAGGCCCCGGGGCCAGCCAAATGGGAAAATCGGGCGTTCGGCCATAAACTTGCACATTTTTTGGCCGTAAAACTGCCGGCTCCCAACCCCTCCATCGCGTTGCCCCCCACCTCACGGTCCCGCCGGTCCAAACGGAACCGCAATCGCAGTCCCGGATCATGAGTTACGGTCCCCTCATTGCCGGCCATAAAAACTTGCCCATTTTTAGCCGTAAAACCGTCCGCCGCCCGTGTGCTATAGCCCACCCCCGTGCCCACCCTCCCCCCGGCGCGGCCACCGCCCCCCCCCAGCCCCTCCGACCGCCCCGGGGCCCAGCAGGAAAATCGGGCGTTCGGCCATAAACTTGCCCATTTTCGGCCGTAAAACCGCGGCTCCCAACCCCCCATCGCGTTGCCCCCAGCCTCACGGTCATTGGTCAAGCGGAACCACAATCGCAGCCCCGGATCATGAGTTACGGCCACCTCTTTGGGGCCGGTCCTAAAACTTGCCCATTTTTCGGGCCCCGTCCCGCCCGCCATGCCCACCCCCGCCCAGGGCCAGCCCCCCCCAGGGCCCCCCCAGGGCCCCGATCGCCCCCCGAGGGGCCGAAAACTGGAAAATCGGGTGTTCGGCCATAAACTTGCCCATTTTTCGGCCGTAAAACCGCCGGCTCCCAACCCCCCCATCGCGTTCCCCCCCCCCCCACGGCCCCGCCGGTCCAAACGGAACCGCAATCGCAGCCCCGGATCATGAGTTACGGCCCCCTAATTGCCCGGCCATGAAACTTGCCCATTTTTCGGCCGTAAAAACGTCCGCCGGTCGTGTGCTATAGCCCACCCGGGCCCCCCTCGGGGGCCGCGTCCGCCCGGCCCCGACCGGCCACCCCCGCCGGGGACCGACGCCCCCCTAGGGCCCCCCGCCGTCCACCGACTTCCCAACCAGGGGCCGAAAACCGAAAAATCGGGCGTTCGGCCATAAACTTGCCCATTTTTCGGCCATAAAACCGCCGGCTCCCAACCCCCCCATCGCGTTGCCCCCCGCCTCACGGTCCCGCCGGTCCAAACGGAACCGCAATCGCAGCCCCGGATCATGAGTTACGGCCCCCTCTTTGGGGCGGTCCATAAAATGTGCTTTTTATAGCCCACCGGGCCCCGCCGTGTGCTATAGCCCACCCCCGACCAGCCGCCCGCCGCCCCCCGGCCGCCCCAGGGACCAGGCCCCCCCGCCCGGCCACGACCGCCCAGGGGCAGCAGGAAAATCGGGCGTTCGGCCATAAACTTGCCCTTTTTTCGGCCGTAAAACCGCCGGCTCCCAACCCCTTCATCGCGTTGTCCCCCGCCTCACGGTCCCGCCGGTCCAAACGGAACCGCAATCGCAGCCCCGGATCATGAGTTACGGCCCCCTCATTGCCCGGCCATAAAACTTGCCCATTTTTCGGCCGTAAAACCGTCCGCCGGCCGTGTGCTATAGCCCACCCGGGTCCCCTGCGTGGGCCGCGCCCGGCCGGTCCCGACCGGCCTCCCCCGCCGGGGACCGAGCCCCCCCCCGGGGACCCCCCCCCCCCCCCCCCCCGCCCCAGGGGCAGCAGGAAAAATCGGGCGTTCGGCCATAAACTTGCCCATTTTTCGGCCGTAAAACCGCCGGCTCCCAACCCCCCCATCGCGTTGCCCCCAGCCTCACGGTCCCGCCGGTCCAAACGGAACCGCAATCGCAGCCCCGGATCATGAGTTACGGCCCCCTCTTTGGGGCCGGTCCGGACCGTGTGCTATAGCCCACCCGGGTCCCCGCCGGGGGCCGCGCCCGCCCGGCCCCGACCGGCCTCCCCCGCCGGGGACCGACCCGCAGGACCCCCCGACCCGCCGCCCCGAGGGCCCCAGGGGGGGAAAATCGGGCGTTCGGCCATAAACTTCCCATTTTTCGGCCGTAAAACCGCCGGCTCCTAACCCCCCCATCGCGTTGCCCCCATCCTCACGGTCCCGCCGGTCAAAACGGAACCGCAATCGCAGGCCCGGATCATGAGTTACGGCCCCCTCTTTGGGGCCATCCGGAACTGTGCTATTTTCGCCCACCGGGCCCCCCCTATAGCCCCACCCGGCCCCCCGGGCCCCCCCCGACCCCCCCCCCCAGGGGACCCCAGCCCCCCCCCAGCCGAGGGGCCGAAAATGGGCGTCGGGCGTTCGGCCATAAACTTGCCCATTTTTTCGGCCGTGAAAACCGCCTCCCCAACCCCCATCCCGTTGCCCCCCGCCTCACGGTCCCGCCGGTCCAAACGGAACCGCAATCGCAGCCCCGGATCATGAGCTACGGCCCCCTCATTGCCCGGCCATAAAACTTGCCCATTTTTCGGCCGTAAAACCATCCGCCGCCCGTGTGCTATAGCCCACCCGTGCCCCCCCGGCCGCCCCACGACCGACCCCTACCGGCCGCCCCCGCCGGGAACCGACGCCAACAGAGGGCCCCCCGCCGGCCACCGACCGCCCCACGAGGGGCCGAAAACGGGAAAATCGGGCATTCGGCCATAAACTTGCCCATTTTTCAGCTCCCAACCCCCCCCATCGCGTTGCCCCCCGCCTCACGGTCCCGCCGGTCCAAACGGAACCGCAATCGCAGCCCCGGATCATGAGTTACGGCCCCCTCATTGCCCGGCCATAAAACTTGCCCATTTTTAGTGTAAAACCGTCCGCCGTGTGTGCTTTAGCCCACCCGGGCCCCCGCCCGCCCCCCGGGGGCCAGCGCCCCCGCCCCCCGCCCCCCCGGCCGCCCCCGGGGCCCGAGAAAGCCGGGAAAATCGGGCGTTCGGCCATAAACTTGCCCATTTTTGGCCCCGTAAAACTCCTCCCAACCCCCCATCGCGTTGCCCCGCCTCACGGTCCCGCCGGTCACAACGGAACCGCAATCGCAGACCCGGATCATGAGTTACGGCCCCCCCATTCTTTGGGGCCATAAAACTTGCCCATTTTTCGGCAGTAAAACCGTTCGCCGGCCGTGTGCTATAGCCCACCCGACCTCCGTCGGGGCCGCCCCCCCGACCCCCGACCGCCCCCGCCGGGGACCGACGCCCACCGAGGACCCCCGCCGGCCACCGACCGCCCCCCGAGGGGCCGAAAACGGGAAAATCGGGCGTTCGGCCATAAACTTGCCCATTTTTCGGCCGTAAAACCGCCGGCTCCCAACCCCCCCATCGCGTTGCCCCCAGCCTCACGGTCCCGCCGGTCCAAACGGAACCGCAATCGCAGCCCCGGATCATGAGTTACGGCCCCCTCTTTGGGGCCGGTCCGGACCGTGTGCTATAGCCCACCCGGGTCCCCGCCCGGCCCCGACCGGCCGCCCCCGCCGGGGACCGACGCCCCCCGAGGGCCCCCCGCCGGCCACCGACCGCCCACCGAGGGGCCGAAAACGGGAAAATCGGGCGTTCGGCCATAAACTTGCCCATTTTTCGGCCGTAAAACCGCCGGCTCCCAACCCCCCCATCGCGTTGCCCCCCGCCTCACGGTCCTGCCGGTCCAAACGGAACCGTAATCGCAGCCCCGGATCATGAGTTACGGCCCCCTCATTGCCCGGCCATAAAACTTGCCCATTTTTCGGCCGTAAAACCGTCCGCCGGCCGTGTGCTATAGCCCACCCGGGCAGCCGCCGTAGGCCGCGCCAGCCCGGCCCCGACCGGCCGCCCCCGCCGGGGACCGACGCCCACTGAGGGCCCCCCGCCGGCCACCGACCGCCCACCGAGGGGCCGAAAACGGGAAAATCGGGCGTTCGGCCATAAACTTGCCCATTTTTCAGCCGTAAAACCGCCGGCTCCCAACCCCCCCATCGCGTTGCCCCCCACCTCACGGTCCCGCCGGTCCAAATGATCCGGGGCCCCGATTATGGTTCGGTTTCGACCGGCGGCATCAAGGCGGGGGCAACGCGATGGGGGTTGGCAGCCAGCCGTTTTACGGGCGAAAAATGGGCAAGTTTATGGCCGAACGCCCGATTTCCCCGTTTTCGGCCCCTCGGGGGGCGTTCGATGGCCGCTGGGCCCCCGGGGCGTCGGTCCCGCGGGGCGGGCGGCGGGCCGGTCGGGCGCGGCCCCCAGCCGCGGCCCGGGTGGGCTATAGCACACGGTCCGGACCGGCCCCAAAGAGGGAGCCGTAACTCATGATCCGGGGCCCCGATTGCGGTTCCGTTTTCACCGGCGGGGCACTGGGGCTGGGGGCAACGCGATGGGGGGGCGGCCGGCGGACGGTTTTACAGGCGAAAAATGGGCAAGTTTTATGGCCGAGCAATGAGGGGGCCGTAACTCATGATCTGGGGCCCCGATTGTGGTTCCGTTTCGACCGGCGGGGCACTGGGGCGGGGGGCAACGCGATGGGGGGGTTGGCAGCCAGCGGTTTTATGGGTGAAAAATGGGCAAGTTTATGGCCGAACGCCCGATTTCCCCGTTTTCGGCCTCTCGGGGGGCGGTCGGCGGCTGGGGGGCCCCCCTGGGGGCGTCGGTCCCCGGCGGGGGCGGCCAGTCGGGGCCGATCGGGCACGGCCGCCGGCCGGGGCCCGGGTGGGCTATAGCACACGGTCCGGACCGGCCCCAAAGAGGGGGGTTTAACTCATGATCCGGGGCCCCGATTGCGGTTCCGTTTCGACCGGCGGGACCGTGAGGCGGGGGGCAACGCGATGGGGGAGCGGCCGGCGGACGGTTTTACGGGCAAAAAATGAGCAAGTTTTATGGCCGAACAGTGAGGGCGCCGTAACTCATGATCCGGGGCCCCGATTACGGTTCCGTTTCGAACGGCGGGGCACTGGGGCGGGGGGCAACGCGATTGTGGGTGGGGTTGGCAGCCGGCGGTTTTACGGGCGAAAAATGGGCAAGTTTATGGCCGAACGCCCGATTTCCCCATTTTCAGCCCCTCGGAGGGCGGTCGGTGGCCAGGGGCCCCTGGGCCTCGGTCCCGGGCGGCCGGTCGGGCGGGACGGGCGCGCCCCCCCGGGTCCCGGTGGGCTATAGCACACGGCCCGGACCGCCCCAAAGGGGGGCCGAACTCATGATCCGGCCCCGACAGTTCCGCTTTCGGTGGGCATCATGGGGGGGGCCAGGCGGACGGTTTTACGGTGAAAATGGGCAAGTTTCATGGACGAGCAAAGTGAGGAGGCCGTAACTCATGATCCGGCCCCGATTGCGATTCCGCTTCGACAAAGGGCACTCGGGGGGCAACGCGATGGGGGTTGGCACCGGGTTTTACTGGCGAAAAATGTGCAAGTTTATGGCCGAACGCCCGATTTCCTGTTTTCGCCCCTCGGGGCGGTCGGTGGCGGGAAGGGGCCCCGAGGGGGCGTTGGTCCCCTCATGGGCGGGCCGGCCCGGCCCGGTGGCTATAGCATAGCACACGGTCCGACTGCCCCAAAGAGGGGGCCGTAAGTCATGTTCCGGGGCCCCGATTGCATGTTCTGTTCCGTTTCGACCGGCGGGCATCGGGCTGGGGCAACGCGATGGGAGGACGGCCGGGACGGTTTTACTTCGCGAACAATGGGCATGTTTCATGGACGAGCAAAATGAGGAGGCCGAACTCATGATCCGGCACCGATTGGTTCCGTTTGACCGGGCGGGCACCGGGGCTGGGGGGCAAGGCGATGGGGGGGTTGGCAGCCGGCGGTTTGACGGACGAAAAATGGGCAAGTTTATGGCCGAAAGGCCGATTTCCCAGCTGCCCCTGGGGCGGTCGGTGGCATCGGGGCCCCTGGGGCGCGGTCCCCGGCGGGGTGGCCCGGCCCGGCCGGGCGGGCGCGCCCCGGCCGGGCCCGGTGGGCTATAGCACGCGGCCGACTGGCCCGCCCCAAAGAGGGGGCCGTAACTCATGATCCGGGGCCCCGATTGCGGTTCCGTTTCGACCGGCGGGACCGTGAGGCGGGGGGCAACGCGATGGGGGGGCGGCCGGCGGACGATTTTACGGGCGAAAAATGGGCAAGTTTTATGGCCGAGCAGTGAGGGGGCCGTAACCCATGATCCGGGGCGCCGTTTGCGGTTCCGTTTCGACCGGCGGGGCACTGGGACGGGGGACAACGCGATGGGTGGATTGGCAGCCGGCGGTTTTACGGGCGAAAAATTGGCAAGTTTTTATGGCCGAAAAATGAGGGGGCCGTAACTCATGATCCGGTGCTCCGATTCCCGTTCCGTTTCGACCGGCGGGACATTGGGACGGGGGGCAACGCGATGGGGGGGTTGGCGGCCGCCGGTTTGACGGTCGAAAAATGTGCAAGTTTATGGCCGACCGCCCGATTTCCCCGTTTTCGGCCCCTCGGGGGGTGGCCAGAGGCCGGTGGGGGCCGATCGGGGGGCGGCGGTCCCCGGCGGTGGCTGCTGCCTGGTCGGGGCGCGGCCTCCGGCCGGGGGCCGGGTGGACTATAGTACACGGTCCGGACCGGCGGGATTGCGGTACCGTCTCGACCGGCGGGACCCTGGGGCGGGGGGCAACGCGATGGGGAGGTTGGCAGCGGCCGGTTTTTTGGCCGAAAAATGGGCAAGTTTTTATGGCCGAAAAATGAGGGGGCCGTAACTCATGATCCGGGGCTCCGATTCCGGTTCCGTTTCGACCGGCGGGACACTGGGGCGGGGGCAACGCGATGGGGGGATTGGCAGCCGCCGGTTTGACGGTCAAAAAATGGGCAAGTTTACGGCCGAACGCCCGATTTCCCCATTTTCGGCCCCTCGGGTGGAGGTTTGGTCCGGCGGGCTGGTGCCGACGGGGCGCTGGCCCCGGGGGCGGCGGCGGGCCGGGCGGGCGCGGCCCCCGGCCGGGGCCCGGGTGGGCTATAGCACACGGTCCGGACCGGCCCCAAAGGGGGGGCCGTAACTCATGATCCGGGGCTGCGATTGCGGTTCCGTTTCGACCGGCGGGACCCTGGGGTGGGAGGCAACGCGATGGGGGGGTTTGCAGCGGCCGGTTTTTCGGCCGAAAAATGGGCAAGTTTTATGGCCGAAAGAATGAGGGGGCCGTAACTCATGATCCGGGGCTCCGATTCCGGTTCCGTTTCGACCGGCGGGACACTGGGGCGGGGCGCAACGCGATGGGGGGGTTGGCGGCCACCGGTTTGACGGTCGAAAAATGGGCAAGTTTACGGCCGAACGCCCGATTTCCCGTCATGATCGGCCCCTGGGAGGCCGTTGGCTAAGGGGGCCGACTCGGGCGCTGGTCCCCGGCGGGGCGGCCCGGTCGAAATGGGGGTTTCTGGGCGAAAAATCGGGTGGGCTATAGCACACGGTCGGACCGGCCCCAAAGGGGAGGCCGTAACTCATGATCCGGCCCCGACAGTTCCGTTTCGACCGGAGGCGGGCACAGGGGGGGAGGCAACGCGATGGGGGGTTTCCGGCGGTTTTTTTCGGGTGAAAAATGGGCAAGTTTCATGGACGAAAATGAGGGGGCCGTAACTCATGATCCGGGCCCGATTGCGATTCCGTTTCGGCCACGGGGGCACCGGGGGGGGCAACGCGATGGGGGTTAGGCCCACGGTTTTTCTGGCGAAAAATGTGCAAGTTTATGGCCGAACGCCCGATTTCCATGTTTCGGCCCCTCGGCGGGGTGGCGGTGGCCTCGGGCGCCCGGCCCCGGCGGGGGCGGTCGCGGGCTCAGGGGCGGCCCGGCCGGGGCCTTGGGCTATAGCACACGGTCCGGACCGGCCCCCAAAGAGGGGGCCGTAAATCATGATCCGGGGCCCCGATTGCGGTTCTGTTTCGACCGGCGGGGGGGGCTGGGGGGGGGCAACGCGATGGGGGGTTGGTCACGGGCGTTTTACTGAGCGAACAATGGGCATGTTTCATGGACGAAAATGAGGGGCCGTAACTCATGATCCGGCACTCGATTGCGGTTCCGTTTCGACCGGGGGGCACCGGGGCAACGGGGCAACGATGGGGGTTAGCCCAGATGGGCGGTTTTACGGGCGAAAAATGGGCAAGTTTATGGCCGAACGCCCGATTTCCCGTTTCTCCCCTCGGGGCGGTCGGTGGCAGGGGCCCCGGGGCGGTCCCGTCCCCAGGGGAGGCATCGGGCGGCGGGGCGGCCCCTGGCCGGGGCCCGGGTGGGCTATAGCACGCGGTCCGGACCGGCCCCAAAGAGGGGGCCGTAACTCATGATCCGGGGCCCCGATTGCGGTTCCGTTTCGACCGGCGGGGCCGTGAGGCGGGGGGCAACGCAATGGGGGGTTGGGAGTGGCGATTTTACGGGAAAAATGGGCAGGTTTTATGGCCAAGCAGTGAGGGGGCCGTAACCCATGATCCGGGGCGCCGTTTGCGGTTCCGTTTCGACCGGCGGGGCACTGGGACGGGGGACAACGCGATGGGTGGATTGGCAGCCGGCGGTTTTACGGCCGAAAAATGGGCAAGTTTTATGGCCGAAAGAATGAGGGGGCCGTAACTCATGATCCGGGGCTCCGATTCCGGTTCCGTTTCGACCGGCGGGACGCTGGGGCGGGGGGCAACGCGATGGGGGGGGTGGCGGCCGCCGGGTTGACGGGCGAAAAATGGGCAAGTTTATGGCCGACCGCCCGATTTCCCCGTTTTCGGCCCCTCGGGGGGCGGCCGGTGGCCGGCGGGGGCCAATCGGGGGGCGCGGCCCCCG
This sequence comes from Atalantia buxifolia, assembly GCA_030444775.1. Lineage (NCBI taxonomy): Eukaryota > Viridiplantae > Streptophyta > Magnoliopsida > Sapindales > Rutaceae > Atalantia > Atalantia buxifolia. The sequence goes on along the minus strand of JASUUI010000267.1, from coordinate 4,943 downwards.
GCCGGGGCCCGGGTGGGCTATAGCACACGGTCCGGACCGGCCCCAAAGGGGGGGCCGTAACTCATGATCCGGGGCTGCGATTGCGGTTCCGTTTCGACCTAAAAATGCGGACCACGGGGGGGAGGCAACGCGATGGGGGGGTTTGCAGCGGCCGGTTTTTCGGCCGAAAAATGGGCAAGTTTTTATGGCCGAAAAATGAGGGGGCCGTAACTCATGATCCGGGGCTTCGATTCCGGTTCCGTTTCGACCGGCGGGACACTGGGGCGGGGGGCAACGCGATGGGGGGGTTGGCGGCCGCCGGTTTGACGGGCGAAAAATGGGCAAGTTTATGGCCGAACGCCCGATTTCCCCGTTTTCGGCCCCTCGGGGGGCGGCCGGTGGCCGGCGGGGGCCAATCGGGGGGCGCCGGTCCCCGGCGGGGGCGGCCGGTCGGGGCCGGGCGGGCGCGGCCCCCGGCCGGGGCCCGGGTGGGCTATAGCACACGGTCCGGACCGGCCCCAAAGGGGAGGCCGTAACTCATGATCCGGGGCTACGATTGCGGTTCCGTCTCGACCGGCGGGACCCTGGGGCAGGAGGCAACGCGATGGGGGGGTTTGCAGCGGCTGGTCTTTCGGCCGAAAAATGGGCAAGTTTTTATGGCCGAAAAATGAGGGGGCGTAACTCATGATCCGGGGCTCCGATTCCAGTTCCGTTTCGACCGGCGGGACACTGGGGCGGGGGCAACGCGATGGGGGGGTTGGCAGCCGCCGGTTTGACGGTCGAAAAATGGGCAAGTTTACGGCCGAACGCCCGATTTCCCCGTTTTCGGTCCCTCGGGTGGAGGCCGGAGGCCGGCGGGGGCCGATCGGGGGGCGCCGTTCCCCGGCGGGGGCGGGTGGGCTATAGCACACGGTCCGGACCGGCCCCAAAGGGGAGGCCGTAACTCATGATCCGGAGCTGCGATTGCGGTTCCGTCTCGACCGGCGGGACCCTGGGGCGGGAGGCAACGCGATGAGGAAGTTTCCAGCGGCCGGTTTTTCAGCCGAAAAATGGGCAAGTTTTTATGGCTGAAAAATGAGGGGGCCGTAACTCATGATCCGGGGCTGCGATTGTTGTTCCGTTTGGACCGGCAGGACCGTGAGGCTGGGGGCAACGCGATGGGGGTTGGGCCGGGTTTTACGGCCGAAAAATGGGCAAGTTTATGGCCGAACGCCCGATTTTCCGGTTTTCGGCCCCTCGGGGGATGGTCGGTGGCCGGCGGGGGGCCCTCGGGCGGCGTCGGTCCCCGGCGGGGGAGGCCGGTTGGGGCCGGGGGCGCGCCCCCGGCGGGGCCCGGGGGCCGGGTGGGCTATATAAAATGAACAAGTCGGACCGGCCCCAAAGAGGGGGCCGTAACTCATGATCCGGGGGTGCGATTGCGGTTCCGTTTGGACCGGCGGGACCGTGAGGCGGGGGGCAACGCGATGGGGTGGTTGGGAGCCGGCGGTTTTACGGCCGAAAAATGGGCAAGTTTATGGCCGAACGCCCGTTTTTCCCGTTTTCGGCCCCTCGGGGGGCGGTCGGTGCCCGGCGGGGGGCTCTCGGGGGGCGTCGGCCCCCGGCGGGGGCGGCCGGTTGGGGCCGGGAGGGCTTGGCCCCCGGCGGGGGCCCGGGTGGGCTATAAGACACGGTCCGGACCGGCCCCAAAGATGGGGCGCCGGCGGTTTTACGGCCGAAAAATGGGCAAGTTTATGGCCGAACGCCCGTTTTTCCCGTTTTCGGCCCCTCGGGGGGCGGTCGGTGGCCGGCGGGGGCCCCTCGGGGGGCGTCGGTCCCCGGCGGGGGCGGCCGGTAGGGGCCGGTCGGGCGCGGTCCCCGGCGGGGGCCCGGGTGGGCTATAGCACACGGCCGGCGGACGGTTTAAGGCCGAAAAATGGGCAAGTTTTATGGCCGGGCAATGAGGGGGCCGTAACTCATGATCCGGGGCTGCGATTACGGTTCCGTTTGGACCGGCGGGACCATGAGGCGGGGGGCAACGCGATGGGGGGGTTGGGAGCCGGCGGTTTTACGGCCGAAAAATGGGCAAGTTTATGGCCGAACGCCCGATTTTCCCGTTTTCGGCCCCTCGGGGGGCGGTCGGTGGCCGGCGGGGGGCCCTCAGGGGGCGTCGGTCCCCGGCGGGGGAGGCCGGTCGGGGCCGGGCGGGCGCGGCCCCCGGCGGGGCCCGGGTGGGCTATAGCACACGGTCTGGACCGGCCCCAAAGAGGGGGCCGTAACTCATGATCCGGGGCTGCGATTGCGGTTCCGTTTGGACCGGCGGGACCGTGAGGCGGGGGGCAACGCGATGGGGGGGTTGGGAGCCGGCGGTTTTACGGCCGAAAAATGGGCAAGTTTATGGCCGAACGCCCGATTTTCCGGTTTTCGGCCCCTCGGGGGGCGGTCGGTGGTCGGCGGGGGGCCCTCGGTGGGCGTCGGTCCCGGCGAGGCGGCCGGGTCGGGGCGGGCCGGGGGGGGGGCGGGTGGGGTGGGCTATAGCACACGGCCGTGGACGGTTTCTGGCCTAAAAACGGGAAAGTTTTATGGCCGGGTAATGAGGGGCCCATAACTCATGATCCGGGGTTGCGATTGCGGTTCCGTTTGGACCGACGGGACCGTGAGGCGGGGGGCAACGCGATGGGGGGGTTGGGAGCCGGCGGTTTTACGGCCGAAAAATGGGCAAGTTTATGGCCGAACGCCCGATTTTCCCGTTTTCAGCCCCTCGGGGGGCGGTCGGTGGCCGGCGGGTGGCCCTCGGTGGGCGTCGGTCCCCGGCGGGGGCGGCCGGTAGGGGCCGGGTGGGTGCGGTCCCCGGCGGGGGCCCGGTTGGGCTATAGCACACGGCCGGCGGACGGTTTTACGGCCGAAAAATGGGCAAGTTTTATGGCCGGGCAATGAGGAGGCCGTAACTCATGATCCGGGGATGCGTTTGCGGTTCCGTTTGGACCGGCGGGACCGTGAGGCTGGGGGCAACGCGATGGGTGGGTTGGGAGCTTTTCGAGCCCAAGTTTATGGCCGTTTTTCCCTCGGGGGGCCCCTCGGGCGGGCGTGCCGGCGGGGCCCCTCGGGCGTCGGTCCCGGCGGGGGCTGTCGGTCGGTCGGGAGCGGGCGGGCGCGGCCCCCGGCGGGGGCCTGGGTGGGCTATAGCACACGGCCGGCGGACGGTTTTACGGCCGAAAAATGGGCAAGTTTTATGGCCGGGCAATGAGGGGCCCTTAACTCATGATCCGGGGCGCGATTACGGTTCCGTTTGGACCGGCAGGACCGTGAGGTGGGGGGCAACGCGTTGGGGGGGGTGGGAGCCGGCGGTTTCTGGCCAAAAAATGGGCAAGTTTATGGCGAACGCTCCGATTTTCCGTTTTTGGCCCCTCGGGAGGTCGGGAGGCCGTTGGGGCCCTCGGTGGGCGTCGGTCCCCCGGCGGGCGGCCGGGGCGGGCGGCGGTGGCCCGGGACCCTCGGGGGCCCAGCAGACACGGCCGTGGACGGTTTCTGGCCGAAAAAAATGGGCAAGTTTTATGGCCGGGCAATGAGGGGGCCGTAACTCATGATCCGGGGATGCGATTGCGGTTCCGTTTGGACCGGCGGGACCGTGAGGCGGGGGGCAACGCGATGGGGGGTTGGGAGCCGGCGGTTTAACGTCCGAAAAATGGGGAAGTTTATGGCCGAACGCCCGATTTTCCCGTTTTCGGACCCTCGGGGGGCGGTCGGTGGCCGGCGGGGGGCCCTCGGTGGGCGTCGGTCGCCAGCGCGGGGGCCGGTCGGGCCGAGCGGGCGGTTGCGGTCCCCGGCGGGGGCCCGGGTGGGCTATAGCACACGGCCGGCGGACGGTTTTACGGCCGAAAAATGGGCAAGTTTTATGGCCGGGCAATGAGGGGGCCGTAACTCATGATCCGGGGCTGCGATTGCGGTTCCGTTTGGACCGGCGGGACCGTGAGGCGGGGGGCAACGCGATGGGGGGGGTGGGGGCCGGCGGGTTATGTCCGAAAAATGGGCAAGTTTATGGCCGAACGCCCGATTTTCCCGTTTTCGGCCCCTCGGGGGGCGGTCGGTGGCCGGCGGGGGGCCCTCGGTGGGCGTCGGTCCCCGGCGGGGGCGGCCGGTCGGGGCCGGGCGGGTGCGGTCCCCGGCGGGGGCCCGGGTGGGCTATAGCACACGGCCGGCGGACGGTTTTACGGCCGAAAAATGGGCAAGTTTTATGGCCGGGCAATGAGGGGGCCGTAACTCATGATCCGGGGCTGCGATTGCGGTTCCGTTTGGACCGGCGGGACCGTGAGGCGGGGGGCAACGCGATGGGCTGGTTGGGAGCCGGCGGTTTTACGGCCGAAAAATGGGCAAGTTTATGGCCGAACGCCTGATTTTCCCATCTTCGGCCCCTCGGGGGGCGGTCGGTGGCCGGTGGAGGGCCCTCGGTGGGCGTCGGTCCCCTGCGCGGGCGGCCGGTCGGGGCCGGGCGGGGCCCCGTGGGGATCCGGGTGGGCTATAACACACCCGTGCGGGGGGTTTCTGGCCAGAAAAATGGGCAAGTTCATGGCCGAACGCCCGATTTTCCCGTTTTCGGCCCCTCGGGGGGCGGTCGGTGGCCGGCGGGGGGCCCTCGGGGGGCGTCGGTCCCCGGCGGGGGAGGCCGGTCGGGGCCGGGCGGGCGCAGCCCCCGGCGGGGGCCTGGGTGGGCTATAGCACACGGCCGGCGGATGGTTTTACGGCCGAATAATGGGCAAGTTTAATGGCCGGGCAATGAGGGGGCCGTAACTCATGATTCGGGGCTGCGATTGCGGTTCCGTTTGGACCGGCGGGACCGTGAGGCGGGGGGCAACGCGATGGGGGGGTGGCCGGCCCCCAGTTTAAACGTCGAAAAACGGACAAGTTTATGGCCGTACGCCCGATTTCCCCGTTTCGGGCCACTCCAAGGCCGGCCGGCGCCCGGCGGGGGCCCCCCGGGGCGGCCGGGC
>JASUUI010000263.1:0-21581 GCA_030444775.1 Atalantia buxifolia | reverse complement strand
CTCCAAGAACTTTCTACGCAGTTCTTTTGTTGTGATTGCACAATTTCCATTTAGGAACTTATCAACTATTCTGTAATCATCATCATTATTTTCAGTATTGGGCTCATACGATGGACCGCAATCTAAGCCTGTCACCAAGGCAAACTCCTCCAATGAAAATCGAATATTTTTACGTCCGATCCTAAACCACATTGCCTTTTCATCTGATTTCACTTCTCTCAATAATATGTTGTGGAGTAACTGAGCAGAAAACTTTAACTGTTTCACATCCAAAAAATGACTGAAACAAGAACGCCTGAAGAATTTTTTCTGCTCCTCAGAGAGTCTATTTTTAATGTCCTCCACTGCCTTTAGTGATGATCAGTTTGAAATCTTTGCTTTAAAATATTCAGATTCCTTGATTTTCGGTTCCATCTGCATAAATACAAAAAAATTTATCAATCAATATATAAAATGATTGAAAAGTTGCATAATAATATATTTTAAACCAATCATAAAAATTACACGACATACCAGTTGAGTAAATCATTCATTGCACGACAATAATCGAGTAAAGCATGCATTGAACTACAGTCCACTATATAAACCATAAATTCTTTGTAAAATTGAAAATAAAGTGTTCATACCTGACGCATGTCGAGTGAAGAATTCTTTACAAACTGCAGTTGAGTAAAGAACTAATTATACGAATATAGCGGAGTAAGACACTAAATACCCGACTACTGTCGAATAAAGTATTCTTCACACAACTGCAGTCGTGTAAAGAATTCTTTACACGACTGCTATCGAGTAAAGAATTCTTTACACGACTACAGTCGGGTAGAAGTCTGGTAAAAAATTCTTTACACGACTGCATTGGAGGCTAGAATTCATTACACAACCATAACCAAGTATACACAAAGTAAATGATTCTTTACCTTGGGAGAAAATGCAGAGTAATGAATTCTAGTTAAATTGTCACCATAACAAAAAACCATATCCTCCTAAGAAGTTCCAAGAGCTAGCACGTAGTCTAAACTTATAATGTGTATCTAGATCATCAATTTCAGTTTGTAATAAAAATAGTACTTCAATTTATTATCATTGCAATAATTTATTATCGATTGTCGAGATGATCACGTAATATAGAAGCAACAGATATGAGAACTTTTTTGCAACTTAAAAATATTCCATATACAAGACAACATGGCTTTCTCACAACTAGCATCTATAGGATCAGCATGAGTTAAAATATTATTTAACAACAAAAACCAAAGCAATAATACCAAGTATTCATTACACGACAACAGTTCAGTAAAGTATCCTTTACATGACTACAATCCAATACTAAATCACATGTATTGAAAATTAAAAACGACAAAAACCTGTGTCAAATCAAATTGCTGAATAAGAAAATCATAAAGACAAGAAATTTATAATGTTTGCAGCAATCAAATGGCTGTACAATTCTATACAAACTCTTCATCCATCACTAATCGTCTTGCTTCTTGAGCAATTATTACTGAAAAAATAAATTTATCCACCTACTCTTTCCACTTCTAGGTAAATATAATGTCGATAGTCCAAAATCAAATTATCTCGTACAAGTTTCCTAAATGACATCTTTTGGTCATTGAAAATAAGAAAAAAGATATATGTAATGCAGGTTTTTTTTTCAATAAAACTGTAACCCATATCTCCATATAAGCACAACTCCAATACTTGAGCTTTTGTACCAAATTTTTCAGGTCATTCAAGTTAGATTATAATGTTACTAACAAATCACACAAATTAGCAAAAGCTTATATTTTGATAGAATCATACTCAACAAGCTATAACAGTTAAGTTTTGAGTGGTAAATCACCTTTTATTCGCCTAATTTCAATTCAAGGCAGCAAATTTATGGGCTGGAACAAATGATACTTTCAAGCTCTAGTGGAATGGTCTAAAAAAACAACAGAATCTGCAATGCCAGCAGCAACACCACCGTCACCAATCTGCATCAAAATTGGAGGAGTAGGTAGTTGGAGCTCTCAGTTCCTCAACAAATTGCAGTGCTTCATCAAGAATTCAAACACTGAAGTATTCGTCAAGCAGTGATATGGTTTTTTTGCGAAGATCAGCAAGATTTAATTTTGTTACAGAAGCTGACAGCGTCTCCAGAGAAGGAACTATTGTTGTAGCAGTAGCAACAAGCTTAGTTTATTGAGTTAAAGGTTCAACCCCCGAAGCAAATCCAGAAGAATGGGCTGAAGGAGACACTGGTCCTGAGAGAGAATTGGGGAAGGAGACGTTGGTCGTGAGAGAGAATTAGGAGTTGTATTACGTGACTGGTTGTGAATAGTTTAAATGATTTAAGTTTTTAATTAGGGTAATTTCGTAACTGCATATTAGAAGAGACATATATAAGAAATTTTAGAATATGGGAGTGTTTTTAGATATATTATGCCACGGACAAATCCCTGTGACGTTTTGACGGAAAGGATATGTTAGATTCATCAGGTCCAATACTATTCATCATATCCCGGAGAAGATGAGGCTAAGCTTAACCCGCGCATGCCGTTTCTATACATCCCCAATCACTCCAAAACCCTCTTCTTTTTCACCTCGCGCCATTTTAAATCAGCCCTTTTCGTCATCATCATCATCGTCTTCTCCACATCCTTCAACCCCAAAACCCAAAACTCCACTGTTTTTAAAGCCACCAAAGTACTCAGCAACACTCTCCGAGCTCAAAAATGGCACAATTGGGCCAAAGCCCTCGCCTCCTCCGTGCGGTCTACTTTTACTGGCTCAGACAACGGCCCTGACTCCTCTATCGTATTCCGAGAACTCAACTGGCTCATTGAAGACTCGCTCGAAGACCCATCACTGATTCCTCAACTGGGTTTTCAAAACAATTCTCAAAGTGTGAGATTACGAATTGGATTGGATGAGTTGTATGGTTTGTGGAAGCAGAGGATTGAAAAGAGAAAGCCTTTTCAGTATTTGGTTGGGTGTGAGCATTGGAGGGACTTGGTGTTGAGTGTTGAAGAAGGGGTTTTTATTCCGAGGCCGGAGACTGAGTTGATGGTTGATTTGGTGAGTGATGTTTCGGTTAGGGATAATGTCGGGTTGAGAGATGGGTTGTGGGTTGATTTGGGGACTGGTTCTGGTGCCATTGCTATCGGGATTGCTAGAGTTTTGGGGAGTAAAGGGAGGGTCATTGCTGTTGATTTGAATCCTTTGGCTGCTGCCGTGGCGGCTTTTAATGCCCAGAGGTATGGACTACAGGTTAGTGAAGTTGATAGTTGTAATCTAGTGATTTAGGTACTTTGTGTAATATGATTTCTTTAGGCTTTTTAGAATTACAATTATTATGAACAGCATATGAAGCATGATATAGTAATGCTATGAAATTAAATTATTAATTTTGAATGTTTCTGATATACCTAAACAAATGTTGATTGAGGAAGCAAAGTTGGTGCTCTGGAGATAGTTGTTAGCTATAGAAGTACAGATTCGTAAGGAGTGACATTCTAAGAATGAGAGAGGAGAGGTATCGAGATGAAGGTGATCGATGGTAATTTATTATCTAGTTTGTAATTTTTACGAAAGTTTAAGGGTCAAATAGTCTTTTGATGTATATGGGGAAATAAACTTGTCTTAATTTAACTCACTAATCGATGGTAACATTCTCTTGTGACACAGTGGGTACTAGGTAGGGTTGGAGAACCAAATTGTCAAGTAAAAAGTTAATAGAACTGTTTGTAGTTGGACTGAATTTCACAGAGATGATGGAACTTAATATTACATAATAAGTTATTACATTCACTGGTAAGGATTTACTGATCAATAAATTTATGACTACTGAGTGAATTCTCTCAGTCCTTGTGTTGGAATGAAGAGTTTGTTGATTAGGCTTGTGAAAATGGAAAAAATCTAATAAACATCCATGAAAGCCTTAACATTTTGATTTGTTGTCATGAACTTTATGATGACCTTGTGGGCTTGTAAAATAATATGAAGGAGGCTGGGAAAAAATGCCGTCTTAACATCGGTTAAGTACTACTGCTTGATTTATTTAAAGTTAATAAATTTTATCTTGTGAGAGAGATACACAAGAAAGAGCACTTTTTTTATTTCCATATGCATTTATTCATGCATCTTGTATGGTGTCTCCTGGTTGAGATAGACTTACTTTAATGAATATGTCTGCATATCTTTTTTGATGCAGTAACTAAAAAATGATGAGCAATTCTTACTTTTGAGAATATCTGAGTCTTAAGTACTCTAGCAACTGGCTCATTATAGGCACAGAAGAGTTAAATATGTTTTCCTTTCTTGAGAAAAAAAACAAAGACTTAATATTATACAATAAAGGTAATATTATGGTGGCTCTTGAATGTTATAGTGCAGTTTGTTAATTCTTTAACTAGTCATCTTATTTCCCTTTTGCATACTAAGTTTTATAGTTGTATCTAAGTTATTTTGAAGCCCAGTAATTGGTTGATGTGAATTCAGGATATAATTGAGATACGGCAAGGATCTTGGTTTGGAAAATTAAAGGATGTTGAAGGAAAACTTTCTGGTGTTGTCAGTAACCCACCATACATACCGAGTGATGATATCTCCGGCCTACAGGCAGAAGTTGGTAAACATGAACCGAGGCTTGCATTAGATGGTGGTCTTGACGGCTTGGATGATCTTCTTCATCTCTGCAATGGGACTGCTTCAATGTTGAAACCTGGTGGATTTTTTGCATTTGAGGTACCCATCTCTTCTTTCCTGGTAGAAGTTGAAATCACTTTTTCCTTCAAACTACATAAATATTCTGCCGTTGAGATTCCTTTTATCTGAACTAGTTCTGGGATTTACTTAAGGATAGAGTGTATAAACCTCGAAATTTCTATCACAGAAATGTTTGACTCTAATAAAATTTAAGGACTGCACTTGCTCTCAGATACGCGAAGGCTTCTTGTTGTTCACTAGTTCAAATTTGATTGCTTAAATTTATTTATGCTTCTTACTGCAGACAAATGGTGAGAAGCAGTGCAAGTGTCTTAAAAGCTACCTGGAAAATGATTCTGCAGGCAGCTTTTGCAATATTAGCATAGTATCTGACTTTACTGGTATTCAGCGATTTGTAACCGGATTCCGTCAATGAGCATTATGATTTTTGGAGTACTATTCATGTACCAATCATCAAGTAAAGGCTAGAGTTAGGTAAGTTTCGCCCATTTTGGTACTGTGTATAACATTGATTACTTCTTTTTTTTTTTTGTGAATTCATTTCCTTTGTTTTTTTTTTTTTTCTTTTGCCCCACTAAACCTTTCAACCCAAGAGCTGATATTGAAAGAGTCATCAGCTAATGCAAATACTTTAATGTTGTCATGTTGTGTATAAAATTTTGCCTGTGACAAATTATCAAAGAGGATAAACAAAACTAAATTTTTGTAACTTTGTAAGAGGACCTTTTGGTGCTTTACAATTTGTGCAAAATGTTTATAAATGTATTTGAACTAGGAAATTAATTAAATTAACCAAAAAAAAGGGTTGCGGCGCATATATTTTATAAACTAGTTATATAAACTCGATCATAGTCGAAGGATTTGCAAAACATGGGCCCATTGGGTATTGTTTTCTAATTGTTGTTTTATAACATCTTCCCCTAGTTTTCCTTTCTTTTCCCACCTGAGGCCACCAGCAGAAAAGATTAGATATGGCTAATGGGCCGAACGGTACGTGCGTGACGGTGACGGCACACAACATGTGTTTTTACAAAGACAAAGATAACATGAGCGTGTTTATGACACAACACGTGTTTGACAAAGACAAAGACATGAGCACGGTTATGATACACAACACGTGTTTGTACAGCACAGCATGACATGAGCACGTTTTGGTGGGGCACGCGGCACAATATGGTACGCACGTGGGCCGTGACGGACATAGAATTTTAGGCACGCGAGTCTTAAAAATACTAAGGACGATTAGATTAGAGCTAACAAGACGGTGATAAAAAGTTTCAATAAAAGACGTTTTATTTTTTAATGAAAATAAACTTAAAATTTTATGATTTTACAAATAATTTAAAATTGAATTTTTTAAATTCATTTAATTGTTAGTTTAAAAATCTATAATTGATTTATATTTATAATTTATTAAATAAATAATTGATATCGTGATTTTAATGAATAAAATTATAAATAACACAATTTTATAAATATGCATTACTATTATTATAAATAACGCTCTTAAAAAATTTTAAAAAGAAAAAAGAAAAAAGCTTATTGGGCTTTTTTGTTAGGCACGGCACGGCACGAAATACAAAGTGGGGCATAACCACAGACACAAGCACGCATGGGCCTTGCTTTGCCAGCCCGACCCGCCTCATTGGCCATCTCTAGAAAAGATTGAGAAAACCACTACCCTAAGTGGATGAATTGCTTGTAATGTTCGCAAATTAAGAGTTTGGGTTGGGTTTTTTCAGACTCAGGTTCAAGCTCATTAGAGTAGAAGTATAGGGGCTGGGACTGGGTTAGGCCTATTGCGAGCTCGGATTTTTACTAATTTTTTAAATTTTTTTAAAAATTATTGTAAATTTGAAATTAGTTAATAATAATTCAATTGTTATAATCAACAATGAATTAAAGAAAATAAATATTTCATAATAAAATAATAAATAAAGAAAATGAAGCAAATAAAAATTTAGATATTTAATTTTTCAGTATTGGTTCAAGCAATTTCTTAATTAATTAACACTTAAAAAAGAGTTTAATATTATAATTTTAAGTTTTTTTATTCATTATTGATATATATATTAGAGATTTAATCTTTTTTTCTATTATTTTAAAATTTAAATATATTATTCTAATTTATAAATTTATTTTTTTAAAATAAAGAGCTTAGACTTGGCTTGAGCTTTTTTTTTTTAAACCTTTATCCATACCCTCATGCAAGGAGGCCTGAGCCAAAGCCCGTAGGAAGGCCGGGTCAGCCCGAATTTTTTGGCTATTTCTAATTGCTTGCTAATGTAATGATTGCTACCTATGTACCTATTCACTCTTCCTAGCAATAAAAGGGAAGCTCATATATTTTCATGAAAAAAAAAAGAGAATGCAAATGCCATTTTTAAATTTATTTTTAAAGTTTAAAAATAAATTTAGTATTATTTCCAGAAATAATCTTGATAATAGGAAAAAGTAAACACATTTAGTAGGAATATTTTAAAGAATTATTATTGAAATAATTTTCACAAACTTAATATCAAGTAATGTATATTCATTTTTATTATTTAATTAGTTTGATTATTTTAATTTGAAGAATTAATTAGGTGATAATGTTAATTTTTTGTTTAAATAAAAATGATAAACTTTACATATTTGATTTAATTAATATATAAAAAAATAAATATTTTATTTTTTTGTAAAAAGAAAAGATTATTGTGAGGGGAAATTGATTTTTTGGGTAGTATAATAATAATAATAATAATAATAATATTATTATTATTATTATTATTATTATTATTATTATTATTATTATTATTATTATTTTGAGAGATAGTGGAAGAAAATTATTTATTTGTAAACTTAATACTGTATTGAGAAAAAAGAAAAACAAGAAAAAATTACATTATTAAAAGTGTAGAATAAATTTCATATTTTAAAAAATATTTTGAGAAATGATCTATCGAATACGTGCTTGTTTGGACGCACTTTGGGCTTAAAATATCTTAAACGGCAGAATAAAATTTTCAGGGATTTAAAAACAATATTCAACGCATCCTCGAGAACACGTATTTGTCTTCTGGGTTGAGGTAATTGATTGGACGCACCTTGGGCTTGTAGGCCCAATATTTAACTGGACATGCATCAGTTTTTTATTTTGAATTTGTGCCTTCCTAAATACCGCTTTTATACAAATGGCCAATGGGTGTGTTTAGAAGTCGTTACGACTATAATGCATTTGGGTTGCATATGGCAACTGGCATTATAAAAGTAAAATTTTTTTAGTAGTGATTTAAAGAATACAAGTAGAACCTTTACAATATAGTAAAAATAAAATTGGTGGACTATACCACTTTCATGTACCCTAAATTTCACAACTAATACAACTAACTTGATGCTTCATCTGTGAATCAGAACCATTGTAGGTGGACATTCTATTTCTAGAACTGTTTGATGACATTTATCCGCCAACATACAAATTTTTATTTATTTATTTCCCTTTTATTTGTTTTGTCATAATTGATCTAACCATTCATTCCCTTTTTACTTTTCTCTTAAAAAAAAAACCAAATTACTTGGAGACATGTTTCGATCATCGAACTCCATAAGCTTATTAGCAATTGAAACATGGCTTTTTTTTTTAATTTTAAAAATAATGCATAAATAGAAATCAATCTACCTCAAATTTTAATGTAAGCTAGACTCAAATTAGTATAATTTTTTGAGTAAAATTCATTTAGGTTCAGTTTTTTTTTAAAAAAAAAATAGGACTTCAAAGGACGCAATTTTCGACGATATTCATGCTGAGAAGACATTGTGCTATTAAGAATATGTACTTAAAAATGCTGAGAAATATTGTCCTCTTTCACTCTTGTATGGAAGAGCTCAGAACCCACACCGATTGCCGAATACGAAAACAAAAGGCAGGACTTTTGCAATACATTTGAAAATTCATTTGCTTTCAGGACAAGGACCCAAAAATAGAAAATTAAATAATATTAAAATATTGTGGGAAGAAGTGGCAAAAAAAACAAAAAAAGAGGAAAAAGAAAACGTTAATACAAACGGCCTTATCAGATAGAAAAGATTTTACAGGCAGAGAATCAGCCACACCCACAGATACACATACCCGTTGGCCCACTCAATTTAGCTTTCTTCCTCATCACCACCAGAAAATACTTTAATTTCCAGCCTTTATTTCTCTCCACATGAAAATAGTGTAGCAATTTTATCAAACACCTTCTGGGCATATAGCCTGTTCAGGTAAGATTTCTCATTACATTTCGTTTCAGTCATTGTAGAATAATGAGAAATTAAAGTTGCTTGATACTTAAAATTGTAATTGAGCATGTTGGTTCTAGTGGGAACGATGCCGTCTTTGGCTTCGTTGGTTAGTTTAGGAAGTATAAGTGTCACTGGCACGACGAGTTGTTGTTCAGAGTCATCATGTTGTTCTTTAGTTAAGAGAGTTTCTCTGACAAAACGCAATTTTAAGGGTAAAAAAAGATGGGTTTGTAAATATTCTGTTACCACACAAACTACAACTACAACTACTGATTTTATTGATCAAGGTAATGGGTCAGCTGTGTCGTTTGATTCTAACACGTTTAGGGGAAGTAGTAATGATAATGATAGTGATGGGGATGATAATGGCATTGTTCTAAAGCCTGCTCCGAGGCCCGTGTTGAAGTCGTCTGGAGTTAAGGGTGGAGCATCTGTTTCGGGTGTGAATTCGATGGGTTGGGGCCCTTCGGGAGTGAGTGAGGATTCGGATGAGGAGGAGAGGAATAAGGTGATTGAGTCACTTGACGAGGTTTTGGAGAAGGCTGAGAAATTAGAGACTAGAAAAGAAAGTGGGAATCTGAGTGTAAATAAAGTGGCGCCGCCTAATGTGAGTGCTGATACAAAAAATGGTAGACCAATGAATTCATTGGGAGCAAAGAAGAGTAAGACTTTGAAGAGTGTGTGGAAAAAAGGGGATTCCGTGGCAAGTGTACAGAAGGTTGTAAAGGAAACACCCAAGACTAGTATAAAAAAAGAGCCTAAAAGGGAAGGAGACATGAAGGTGGAGTCTCAGCTGAATGTTCCTCCGAGGCCTGTACAGCCACCTTTGAGACCTCAACCAAAACTACAAACAAAGCCATCAGTAGCTCCTCCACCTGTGGTAAAGAAACCCGTTGTTTTAAAAGATGTGGGGGCAGCTCAAAAGTCCTCCACCATTGGTGAAGCTGACTCAGCTGTGAAAAGTAAAGAACGGAAACCGATTTTGATTGATAAGTTTGCATCCAAGAAACCAGCAGTTGATCCTCTGATTTCTCAAGCAGTCTTGGCCCCAACAAAACCCGGAAAAGGCCCTGCTGGAAAATTCAAGGATGACTATCGTAAGAAAGGAGGACCTCGGAAACGAATTGTTGATGATGATGATGAGATTCCTGATGAGGAGGCATCTGAACTGATTCCCGGTGCAGCAAGGAAAGGGAGGAAATGGACTAAAGCTAGCCGAAAAGCGGCTAAACTTAAAGCTGCCAAAGATGCGGCTCCTGTCAAAGTAGAAATTCTTGAGGTTGGGGAGAAGGGTATGTTGATAGAGGAGTTAGCTCGCAATTTGGCCATTGGCGAAGGTGAAATCCTTGGTTCCCTATATTCAAAGGGGATTAAGCCTGAAGGGGTACAAACTCTAGACAAAGACATGGTGAAGATGATATGTAAAGATTATGAAGTGGAAGTCTTAGATGCTGATCCTGTTAAAATGGAAGAAATGGCAAGGAAGAAAGAAATTTTTGATGAAGAAGACCTAGACAAGCTTGAAGACAGGCCTCCTGTCCTTACAATTATGGGTCATGTGGATCATGGAAAGGTAAGTTTTATACATTCTGCTAATCTTCGGTTTATTAGATCTTATGCATCATTTTGAGATTAATTTTCTATTTTGGTGGCAAGATTATGCTGACATTTTTGGTTTGATCCATTTGGCAGACAACTCTTTTGGATCATATCCGTAAAACCAAGGTATATCGAAGCCTATTAATCTCATTATGGTTTTCCAATATTTTTGCTCTTTTTCCCGCAGAAAGTTTAAAGTTTATTGTTAACTGTTGTTTTGGTTTTCTTGGTGATTTCTCGCACCTTTTATATATATTTCTGTCTGCATTACAATTGTTACTCATTTTTCTAGAATTATATTTGGTTAATGAACTCCTTAAGCCATATGCAGTTATGGGCAGTATGATGCAGAGGCTTGATTGCTAAATTTTGCAGGTGGCCGCTGCAGAAGCAGGGGGGATTACACAAGGAATTGGGGCGTATAAGGTGCAAGTACCTGTTGATGGCAAATTACAACCATGTGTTTTTCTTGACACTCCAGGACATGAGGTAAATTTTACCGTTTAATTAGCATATTGAACTTTCGCGCCTTTGCCTAATGGCAATATTTTTCCTATCCTTTCCACTGGATCATATTGTATCAGTTGCTTTGATAATTTTGTTTTCCAGGATGGTAACACACTCGTCTATGAACTATAACTTTCTTGCACTTTTCTTGCCTTTAGATGATATATGTAATGTCCGCTCTGTAGGCATTTGGGGCTATGAGAGCTCGTGGAGCAAGAGTGACAGACATTGCTGTCATTGTAGTGGCTGCTGATGATGGGATTCGTCCTCAAACAAATGAGGCAATAGCTCATGCCAAAGCGGCTGGAGTTCCAATTGTGATTGCTATAAATAAGGTATGTCAACTACAATGCAACTCTTGTTTCAAATGAAAGAGGATGAAACTACTGGAAATTTGCAATACTTGTGCTGGCCTCATTGTTGGCCTAACTCTCCATCTTATTGTTTCCACTACACTAGATAGATAAAGACGGAGCTAATCCAGAACGAGTCATGCAAGAGCTCTCTTCCATTGGTCTGATGCCAGAAGACTGGGGTGGTGACATCCCAATGGTTCAGGTTCTTATCATTTAAGAGTATATGCATCATTCTTTATACTTTATACCTTTTCTTAACGCCTATACTCTGTTGTAAACAGATCAGTGCTCTCAAAGGGGAGAAAGTAGATGATTTGTTGGAAACCATTATGCTTGTTTCAGAGGTGAGCCAATGACAGATTTTGCTGACATGTTGGCCTTATTTTCTTGCAATGATAATAAACTTTTTTTTGCCTTGGGTAATCTTGGTCATCTTTGTGGTTGTATTTTTTCCCTAAAAGATTAGTTACTAAGAGATATGTTGCAATGAATATTCTTGTTTGCTGCTGTTGTGAGATACATATGAGTCTGCTTACTAGGAACACACACAGAGATGCTTAGGAACGAATTTTCTTTTGTGCTGGACTCTCTTTTTTTTTTTTTAGCAAAAATTCGAGGAGGTATAACTGTGTCCTATGTCATTAAATAAGTCACCTTTTCAAATATATTTATGAATGGACAAAGTTGTTCCCTGTGCTTGAGATATGAAATATTTGTGTTGCTTGTCAAATATTCTTATCATATGTGTGCTTGTTTTCAGTTGCAAGAGTTGAAGGCTAATCCTCATAGAAATGCAAAGGGCACAGTTATCGAGGCTGGTCTACACAAATCTAAAGGGCCAGTAGCTACATTTATTGTGCAAAATGGGACACTTAAAAAAGGGGACGTAGTAGTTTGTGGAGAAGCCTTTGGAAAGGTTCGTAAATTAGAGTTTGAAACTGAAGTTTTATTTAAATCTTGAGGGTAGATTTCACTGTTTACTCTTTTCTTATATACTGAAGTAAGAGCTGCTCATTCCTTATGAAAGATTTGTTTATATACAATATTTAGCTTTTGTTTCCATGCTCAGGTACGGGCTTTATTTGATGACAGTGGGAATCGTGTTGATGAAGCTGGACCCTCTATACCTGTACAGGTTTGTAGATAATAATTTTTTCCATATTTATTCTTGTTTATGTAAGCATCCTATTTCTTTAGTTACATTTCCAAATGGGAGGCTTCTGTTTTGGGGAATACATTTTCCCATTTCTTGGTTCATACAAATTCAAACCTATCAGTGCTTGTCAGACTCTTGGAAAATAGTCAGATTTTTTACAATGCATCTTGAGTATGCAAGTGGCCTATTTAATTGGAGTTAAATGCATTATACCACATGGTTGCATAAGATATGCACTTGTATTTGTGATTAGAACAAAACATTGAACATCTTTTAGTTGTTTTCTACTTTTGTGCCCTTGTGTTTTAAGATTTATATAATACTGGTTATCTTTTCAAAGTATTCTCATTGTACCATGTCATTCATTGCTTAGGTTTAGTGCTTGATATAAAGATTGTGAAATTTGGGTCATCTTATTGCGCTATTTATATAACGGATAATCAAGTGTTCTGGTAAGCGCTTATATGTTGCTCCATGAACTCTGTTAAGAATGATTTAAATGAATCACCCAATTTGGTCTTGTAGGATTCCTTCCAACTTTGTGGTGAAGTTGAATCTCATGTAAAAGTCCCTTTTGCTCTTTATTTTGCAAGTACTTTCTTAAATAATAGTTAATTTAGTTTTGGAATTGCTTTGTAATGACTACATGTTCAACTATAGTTGTAATGAAGGATGTAAATGCTATCACTGCATCCCCTTTTCCCCAACCTCTTGTCCCCAAAAGATATAGACAATGTACCATCATACCATTTTACATCTTGTTGCATTTATGGATCTTCAAACCTGTGACAAATGGGGCCCTGTGTTTGATATGAAGGTAAAACTTTCCTACTAAATTATGAGAAATGGTAAACAGAGTAGCCTAATGTTTTTGGATCATTTCAACTGGGAATTTTCTCTTGGAGTGCCCCTTTTTCCCCTTTTATTCTTGTTTAAATTTATGTATCCCAATGTGTTGCATGTGCATATTAAAATTTTGTAAGAAACCTAAAATTATACAATAATTAGCAGAAAGAATGAAGTAGATGGGTCAATAATATTGGAAGGAGTTTCCAGAAGGATGCAATGGGGAAGGCAAATAAATTTTAGTTTTTGTATGTTAGTTGTCCATGTGTTAGCAAGTTTATATTTTTGGATTTTTATGTTTCTAATGTTTCAGATGCTGTGTAAGATGGTTGGAATTATGGGTTTTGTATGTTTTTAATATATCTATGTTGTTTCATCATGCTTAGAGTCATCTTAGGGGTTACAAATATCGTCTTCAACACCACCGGCCCCCCCCCCCCCCGGGGCGACCGCGCGGGTATTATGACTGTACCAAGAATGTGTCCCTTTGGTTTCTATCCAAGAAATAAGGAGTTCGTTTCCGTGCTCCATTTCTCTTCCCTCTACCTCTTTTGTGGGAAAACCACAATTATAGTCTTTAGGGTTTCTTGAGAATCAAGTGCATATGAAGAGAAGAGTGCCTATGCCTTGTAACAATTCTTCTAATGGTTCTTCATCACTAATACAATTTTCCATTTTTTATCAGGAAAAAAAAAAGAGAAAAGTGTGTATGAATCGTATAAAATCTTGCGACATTATTCTCAGTGTTCCACAAAGCGTCTTCATGGAGAAACAAAAGAAGAAAGTTATCATTGGGATATTGGTGCATGCATTTTAATTTTTAATTTTTTTTGTATTCTTTTTCACTTTTTTACAAAGTTGGTGATGT
The DNA here is from genome assembly GCA_030444775.1 of Atalantia buxifolia. Lineage (NCBI taxonomy): Eukaryota > Viridiplantae > Streptophyta > Magnoliopsida > Sapindales > Rutaceae > Atalantia > Atalantia buxifolia. The sequence continues at coordinate 7,276 of JASUUI010000263.1, read as the reverse complement.
CACTTACCCTCAAATATGGCATAAGATGATAACAAAATTGAAAAGTAATTTGCATTTGATGATAATGTCGAACATTTCCTTAGCGAAAGGTGTGGTCTAATCACTATCATAAGACTCAGTGTTTATTTCTTACACTAAAATTCCCTGGCATTTATTTATGCAGATTATTGGGCTGAATGGAGTTCCGATTGCTGGTGATGAATTTGAGGTTGTTGATTCACTCAATGTAGCACGTGAAAGGGCAGAAGCGCGTGCATTGTCATTGCGTAATGAGCGAATATCAGCTAAGGCTGGAGATGGGAAGGTCACACTTTCTTCTTTAGCTTCTGCAGTTTCAGCAGGGAAGCTGTCTGGACTAGACTTGCACCAGCTGAATGTTATTATGAAGGTTGACGTTCAGGTAAGCATAATTTTTTGGATGAAACAGCATGCATTATCTTGTTTCTGCATTGCTAGTTCATGTTGTCATTATGCATCTGACAAGGGTAATGGTTGGACATTTTCCCTTACAAGATAATAGAAATGTTTTTTATTTCTTTTTAGAAGGAAGTGTATGCTCCTATACTAATGGTTCATATTTAGACTGCAGCTGGTGATAGTTTCCAGTTAATGTATTTGAAAAAGTGAAAATTGCTTTGAAATATGAGACTTTTCCTACAATTAATGCCTGGAGTTGCCTCTGAGTTGGGACCAGAGTTTTCATTTTCCTAAATAATAGAATTTTGAAATCTTAAAAGAAGCCATCATGAGGTCCTGGTCTGACCAGAGTTAGCTTTTGGAACAGTTGTTCTTGGAATGTTATCGAGATTTTCTCTGTTCTTGAATTGTATTGAAGTACAGATGGTGTATTACATTGTTAATCATCAAGGTTTATATTTCACATGCAACTAAATTATATTGTCTTGCCATGACTAGGGATCCATTGAGGCTGTCAGACAAGCCCTGCAAGTGCTGCCACAAGATAATGTTACTTTGAAGTTCCTCTTACAAGCTACAGGGGATGTCAGTACTAGTGATGTTGATCTTGCAGTTGCTAGCAAAGCCGTTATTTTGGGTTTCAATGTTAAAGCACCAGGATCTGTTAAGACTTATGCAGATAACAAAGGTGTTGAGATTCGACTATACAGAGTTATCTATGATCTTATTGATGATATGAGAAATGCAATGGAAGGACTGCTAGAGACTGTTGAGGTCAGTTCAAGTGGGAGATTTTGTGTCTTTATTTCTTTTCTCTTGGACTTGTTATCTTTGACAGCTGTGGCTTCTAGATGTGGGGAAAGGGCTGGGGTCCTTAATAATGATCTGGTGGTTTACATTTGAGCGTTGCTCTTCATTTTTAACAGTACCTAAGGAAAGATGGTTCTTTGCCTATCATAATGCGGTCCTAGGATCTTGTGGGTCAGAATTAAATTTTTGTTATTCCGTTTTTTCCTTTTCTCTTCAAATCTTCTTACTGAAGACTTACGGAGAGTTACTGCTCATTTGTTAACAGGAACAAGTACCAGACTGGCTCAGCTGAAGTCCGTGCCATCTTCAGCAGTGGCAGTGGTCGTGTTGCTGGATGCATGGTATCAGAGGGAAAATTAGTGAAAGGCTGTGGCATTCGGGTCAATCGAGATGGAAAGACAGTCCATGTTGGTGTGCTTGATTCTTTGAGACGGGTTAAAGAAAATGTAAAAGAGGTATGAGTTTTAAGGCTGTTGTTATTTTTCTTCTGTGACACAATACGTACATTGCCCTACCAGGCTTATGATTGATTGGACTTTCCAGCAAACTTGATTTGATATTGTCTCTTTGGCAAGTACTTACAGAACCTGCATATTGAATGTGACTATTTGATAAATTGTCATATGATACACAATTGTAACTTGAAGCATAGTATGGCAATTGTTTAGCCTAGCGATCATGATTATTGGAACTACAATATGAAAGTTTTAATACGTTTAGATCCATTGGATAGTGATCTTGCATATAAAGTAACTTTAGATGGATGGGAGAGATGTCAGGACTTGTGTTCTGGGGATGAAATGTGTTCTAGGGATGAAATTTGTCCCACATTATTGGTCAGGTTCCTGATGATTTAACTTTAAAGTCAGTAAATTAGTTGTAGGATGTCTGTTTTCTAAAATGAAGTTATTTATTTTATGCCATTGTTGTGTTATTAGAATGCTGTGCATTTTGCCGCCTTGTTATGATGCAAATTCATTGATCTATTTTCCCTAAACTCAGGTAAATGCTGGATTAGAGTGTGGTGTTGGAGCTGCTGACTATGATGATTGGCAAGAGGGAGACATTATTGAGGCCTTCAATTCCGTTCAGAGGAAACGGACCCTTGAAGAGGCATCAGCTTCAATGGCTGCTGCATTGGAAGGAGCCGGAATTGAATTATAGAAAGATTTGATTATAAATCAGCTTATTAGCTTGATGAGATCCGTGCACTCATGCCAAAGCCCACGGGCAACCATCCAATCAGTGCTTCGAAGTTTCTCATGAGGTACACATATTGATTAGTTTCCTCCACATGCAATTTATTTCCAGGTGTGGGCTGAGTATCCGAGCTTGCTGTGATTTTTGTCGATTGTTGTATGCTAATCAGGTTGTACATAACATTGTATGGCAATTGGAGCTCCTTTCTGTAAAGGGTCAACATTTAAGTTCCTCAAGATGCCATGTGGAAATATTGTTTTTGTAACATCTAAGGAAAGTCAGAAGCAAAGAGAAATGAAATCCACAAAGTGTGAACAGATTTTTTGTGAATTCCGGAAACAGATGTAATTGTCAAATAAACATTCATTATTTACTCGGCATTTAATTACCAAGAATTTAATAGCAATTTGTCTTCTTGACAACTACAACTAGGACTATCATTTTCGATCAAATAGAGGAGGTAATACAAATTGTATATTGGGAATTCTGTTCTGAATTTTCGAATGTCATCTACAAATGATGCAAAGAGAAAAACAAGGGAAGGTGGTGAAGAGTTGCAGGATAAATATTGGAATACACAAGATAGCTGATATTCCTAAAAATCATAAGGAGAGTAGCATGAAGAATATTGGAATGTAGAACATATAGATGGATGAAATTTTTAAAATCCTATGCGTCCTAAACGTCCGTATATGTTTGATAAAAATTTTTTGTCCTTTCATTAGCAAGGAGCTTGACGAAAAGAGAAGATTTTGTAAATAGCATAGAGAAGGATAAAAGGAATATCTCTGCAAATAAAAATATAATTACCTTCAAACGAAATTATTTACCAAAATAAAATATTTTTAACTAAATACAACGTGTTTTTACATTCACTTAATCAAATTACATTTACTTGATTTGATTAACCACCTGAGCTCGGATTATAACATTTAATTTTTTTTTTTTTTTTTTGGGGTTGGATTATAACATTTAATCAGTTGGGCTATGTTGGGCACCTCACAGCTCAACCAAAAAGATATCGGTATACGGGTGTGTTTGGGAGTGAGTCTTTGTAGGCAAAAAAAGTTATAGCTTATGAAGGAGAAGTTAAAAAAAAAAATTTGCTAAAAGTTCTACCAAAAGCTGCTTCTTCTAGTGTTACCAAACACTTTAGTAGGCAGAGAACTGGCATTGCCTGCATGCGCTCACCACACTAAACAGTCTCTTATAGCGCACTTCAGATTCTGTTCTTTCCTCTAATTTCAATACAAAAATATGTATATATTTTCTTGATTACTCCTTTATGAGTTTATTTCTTGCAGGTATTTTCCCTTTTCTTATACAAGTAAAGTATATGAAGAATATTGGAATGTACAACATATAGATGGATGAAATTTTTAAAACCCTATGCATCCTAAACTTCTGTATATGTTTGATAATATTCTTTTTGTCCTTTCATTAGCAAGCAGCTTGACGAAAAGAGATGATTTTGTAAACAGCATAGAGAAAGATAAAAGAACATCTATGCAAATAAAAATATAATTACCTTCAGACAAAATTATTTACCAAAATAAAATATTTTTAACTAAATACAATTTATTTTTACATTCGCTTAAATCAAAATACATTTATTTGATTTGGTGGACCACTTGAGCTCGAATTATAATATGTAATTAGTTGGGCTATGTTGTGCGCCTCATAATTCAACCAAAAATTTATTAATATACGTCTTATAGCGTATTTTAGATTTTTTTTTTCTTTCCTCTATTTTTTACATAAATCAGTCACCGTAGCAGGGCAGATCGCTAACGACACCTATATAAAATGAACACTCCTTATAATTCCAATGATACCTATACAAAAAAGAAAGACCCAAAAATAAAAATAATAATAATAATAGTAATAATATCCTCTTAAGGATATGGATAGCATGCACAGTCAAAACGGCTACATTAAAATTATTAAAAAAAATTATACAAGAAAAATATACTGGTCACCGAATTACACGATAAAAGCACAAATATTTATAATAAAAAATTTATTAAAATCTCTTAGATCGATACTGTAAATTAGTTTGAATATTTAAATAAAAAATCCAAATACAAATCCATGCCATCAAAATTAAGAGATTATTAACCTCACAAATCATTTTATAAAAAAAAAAACTCAAATTATTTATAATATCGAAATAAACAGAGGAGTTAAAATAAAGAGTGCAAAGCTAATGATGATGTTTCTTTTCTTGAAGATTGTGTATTACGAAATTCAAAAAAGTGAAAAATAAAAAGAAAATGAAAATACAAGATGAAGAATGATGAAACGATAAAAAATTGTTAACCTTTTTCATACTTGTTTTATGTTAAGAAATATATAAAATGATAATTATGTAATCTCTCATTAACTTTTTGCTTCACAAAATAAGAATTTATATCATGTTAGTGTATCAAACTTTCGTGAGAACACATCTAAAGTATTTTTTGTTAAAAAAATAAAAACATAATAGATAAAAATCCTAGAAAAGTGGTGATATAGTCTTTGGAGTTTATTTATTTTTTCATATGTTTACAACCATGAACTATATTCTATTTTTTTAAAAGAGCAGTGATATTCAGACATAAAAATTTTGTAACTATAAAATAGAACCAGGTAAAATTGATGTTGGTTTATGTAATTGAAAAATAAAGTAAACCAATATAATTTTTTGTGGAAAAGTTATCCATGCACCACCTCTCTTTTCTCATATGTACATTTAATTACTACAAAATTTTGACAAGTTCTTTACACCAATTTTGTTTTTAAACTTATATCAATCAGTTATTTTAATACTAACAAAGTTAGAATCAGTTAAATAATTTAAATGAAATAACTATTTTACCTCTAAATGAATTAAAAGACTATTTTATTTTTAAAATTTTGAAAAAAATAATAATTACAAAAATAGCCCTGAATGTATTAAAACAAATAAATCTCAAAATTCAAGATGTTAACTCTTGTAATTATAATTTTTAAATGATAATTTTTGTAATTATATTTTTTTATTTTTCAAAATTGAAAGAAAGCTTTGAATGTTAATTTAATCTGCATTGTATAAACTCTTTGCTTTTCTTTGAAGCCCTAATTAAGATTTGCTTCGGCAAAATTTCGCATGCACACTCTCCCAAAAAAATTTAGAATTACAAAAATAAAAAATAAAAAAATTATCATTTAAAAATTATAATTACAAAAATTAACATCTTAGATTTTGAGATTCATTTGTTTTATTAAATTTAAGGATTTCTTGTAGTTACAATTTTTTTTATTTTTCAAAATTTTGTAGGATAAAATAGTCTTTTAATTTATTTAGGAGCAAAATGATTATTTTATTTAAATTATTTAATGGGTTCTAACTCTTTTAGTATTAAAGTAATTAATTATACAAGTTTAAAAATAAGGATGGTGTAAGAAATATGTCAAAATTTTATAATAGATAGATGTACATATGATAAAAGAGAGTAACATTTATAATTTCTTATTGAGAAATTATCATTTGTTTACCTTAAATTTTGCACTTTTATCAAAAATACTATAACACTTTGCCACAGATTGTAATCGCTCACCTAAATCGGGCAGGTGTTATTTGCCGAATTACCAAACCATTAATTGTCGTTTAAAGCTGACGAATTATGAGAATTAACGATTTTACCCTAAAATTATCACTTGTATATCCTTAAATCTCTTATTACACTTTTTTATACCCTTAAATTATCACTTTATAGTATATGAAAAGACCATATTGCCCTCCTGATGTCATCACATTTAAACAACAACTAACAAATAATGGTGGATGGCAGATACATCATCAACTTGTGTGATGCACTGGGAGATATGTTTGAAAGTGTTATAAGAAATTTAATAATAAAGTAAACTACGATATCGATTAATAATTTCCTTCTTATTTTAGTATTCCATATTGTTTTGTCACTAGTCTCCTTAGCTTGTATTTCTTTTCTTTTTTTAAGGGAAATTATCATTTTCTCACAAAGTTATTATGATATATCAAATCAATTTATAGTTTATTAAAAAGTACATTTTACCACTAAATGTTTGCTTTTTATCGTTTTACCAAAGCATTCCGTTAAAAATACGTTAATATTATAACAAAAATGAGTTAAAGTCAAATTTCCTTGAGCATAAAATCATAATATACTAACTTCATATTAACTACAAATTTAAAACAATCAGCACTAAAAGAAAAAACAATGGACACAAGAAAAAAAAGAAGCCACAACCTATGTGAGAGACAGACATGACAGCCACCGATTATATAACACGGATAGAGCAACAAGTGAGAAAAGAGACAAATCGAGATGAAGCAAGAGAGGCTTTCAAGTTTTAGGGTTGCAAATTTCTTTTTTTTAAAAAAACTATTTATCTGATAATTTGTTTATCATTTTATTTTACTATTACAATGCAAACGTTTGACTTCAAAAGAAATGTCTTAAATACCCCTATGATATTAGCAAACTATCAAAAAATTTTCAACTAGTCTAATGAAATAGTGGGTTAAAAAACGATAAAGTAAATATTTAGTGGTAAAATCACGTTTTCAACAAATTATGGTATTGACTTTATGTCAGATAATTTTGGTGATAATAATTCTTTTTGAATAATGTACTCTTCTGTCCAAAATAATAATATTATTCGTATTTTGTAGAAAAATTATTAATCAAAATAAATGACATTAACGAGGTCAATCAAATCACTATTTAGTTGATGGAGAGTGACGAACAATTTGTTGGCTCCAGCACGTGAGGAAAGCAGAGTGTATTAAGCACGTCAATCGTGTGACCGTAAAGGCCTTAAGAGCGTGTTCGAACGTAGTATACTT